>CAJPEX010005947.1:0-12051 GCA_905338405.1 Notodromas monacha | reverse complement strand
TTGATTACTTTTATTGTTTATCAAAGTATTTACTTGATGAAGAAGATGATAGAATTCAGCTGCGATTCTTATTTTTGTCTTGTTTCATCCAGAGTTGAAGACTATAGTAAATTATCATTACAACAAATACCATTAAGCAATTTGAGCAGTTGAAACTTGCTCTAATTGCTTGTGTCCATATGAGTATGAAATCAAGGGACTTTGTATACAGACACTGCCGTTGAATTCTTTTGACATTTTTTCAGTAGCCAATTTTTCTACCCGTTTATAAACTCGACTTTTTGAGATTATTTGACCCACTGTTGACTGATTATTTTCTTCACTTTGTTTGTTTTCATTTCAGGTGGAATTACCGCTTGGATGCCCTGATTACAAGTTGGCTGACGGACATTTTATCGCAGTTTTCGATCAAATTGAGAAAAAGAAATTGGAGATGAAGTATATAGACATGTTTGATGATTCTTTTCGTACTCATAAAGCATATGCTGGGAGGAATGAAGGTGAAGAAGAATGATGAGCCAATTCCAGAGATATGCTTTTCATCTAAAAGATGCCTTATTTTCTGTTATTTCATTTATTGTGCAATCCTACATTGAGAAAATATTGCCATCTTTTAAAGGCGGAAATATTAGAAGGAAGGATTATTTCTTTTTTTTTACTGGGTACTTGAAGCGTGAGAAAATTTTAACCCGAATCAAGGTGCCAAATCAGTAACGAAGATTTAAAAAAATTAATTTTCCTAATTCTCCCAAGAGAAGAAAATCTGCGAGTTTAAGCTATGTGTTCAAGATTTTTATACGTGGTGAAGATTGACTTATTGAGATACTGTACTGAGTTTGAAAAATGTCTCGAGAAAAGAATTCTCAGATCGATGTGCAATTCTTGTTTGATGGAAATGTATGAACCAGGGATGCCGATATTTTTGCGCTAAAAAGGAAGTGTTGACCTTCATATCGAGGATTGTGTTTTATGTACAATTGATGAATGTTGTCAACAGGGTGCTGTTCTTTTGAAAGAATTTCTTTCACGAAGGCAATTGTTTTCGAGGATAATTGCGCATTCGGTTGTGTGTCGCTTTTTAATGCACTCGTGAGCTTCGCTGAAAATATTATATTCCTGCCATTCAAAGGATAGCAGTTTAAATAAATGTGTTTTTGAAAAAAAATGTATCGAGACTTCGAGAGACAGCAGAGGTTATTTCTTATTGCGGACATCACCATACTAAAGACGTAGTTTCGGAAAAAAAATTGTGTGGTATTCCAATAAGTTCTTCAATTTTTGGGTTGGATGAGGAGGGGGTTTGGTTGTGGAAATCTTGAGTGAACCTTGTGAACCCTGAAAAGCGGCAAATTAAGTGTTCTGTTCATTCATTCATTCATCAAACAATAATAATGAACTTTCAATCCAGAGGACTTTCAAGGTGAATTGATTTAGGGTTCCTATGTTCTGAGAGCATTGGGCTTGTGAATTACTAAGCATGAAAAAAAAAAGATGGCAATATTTTTATTTATCATAACAAGATTCCTTCCATTTTGATCACGTCAATCCCGCTTACATGATCATCGAACGACGTCCGGTATAAACAAATGACGCAATTCAATTTCAAGATCATTCAACAGAAATTACGCAGCACTTTCAGATATTCCTCCCATTTCCGACTGTGTAGCCCTATATATAGCATGCAACCATCGGCATCTCTTCCGGTGTCTCCGCCATGATTGATTGCATAAAAACATGCGGAATTCATTTGCATCCTCTTTTATGTATTTTGGGAGTAGCTGGAATCTTGGAATGATAAGAAGCAAGGTCAGTGAAAACGATCATGCGCAGGTCACGTGCATCACATGAATGAGGAAACCACTGGGACTCAAGAGGAGGAAACATGGCTCAATATCTGCTCTATATTGGGTTCACCTTGGTGTAAGCAGGAAATTCTGAGTCAATGGAACTTGTTCTATTCATTCTTCAAGCACTTGTATTTGCGTAGATTTGTGATCCAGAAAAGATGGTTCATGGTGCTGTATTTTAAATACTGGAGCATAGTACAGATAGTACCTTGCAATTCAACCTCCCAAAATTTGACTGTCCAGCAATTCAACGATCAAGTTGGCTGGGGGGTTGACTTGCAATTCAACCTTTGCCTTGAAATTCTGACCTCCTTCAGCCACTTCTCTAGCTTTTTTTTTTTTTTGCTGCCGCTTCTTAATTTTACTCAATGTCTTGCAATTCAACTGCTTTGCAATTTGTCCCCAGTCCAGCAACAGATGAGGGTCAAATTGCAGGGTACCACCTGAGCAGGTGGACTCTCTCCACAACAAATTCAAGGTACCTGTACCAGGAAAAAATTTTGTAGAGATAATTTTGTTGTAGAGAACACCATAACATGGGGAGTTGACCATGTGGGACTACACAAAAATTCATTATCTAGAGAAAAGCCTTGAAGACAAGATTGTTGTACACAGAGTCCACCTTCATTACTGTGGATCTCAGAAAACAAAATTGAGTATCTTCAATAAAAGCTGCTGAACATTAACAGAACCCAAGGAAAGAACAGATCATAGAGGCACAGAACTAAAACTTGAGCATGGGCAATCAGCCAGTTTGCAGCAAAGAGTATACTGTATACAGTATTCAAGGGAAAACTTTGTGCATGTCTTCCTAGTTTTTTTTTTCATAACAATTTATTGTTTAATTTGATGACAACAAATGATATGATTCACAAGAAACACTGAAATTACTACACCAGTGAATGAAGGTGAATTTCACAAATCCAAACACAGGTGCACTACAAACTAAGGTAAAGGTAAATAAGGAAAAAAATCAGCATAGTGAGTCTTTGCAATGACAGTGGTGTGAAGACTGCTTTTGATTCAAAATAAAAGTTGACGGAGGAGGGAAAACCCTTTACTGGGGGTTTATCAGTGCATTCTCTTCTCAACAGAAGCTGAACAAGAGGGCTTCAAAAATTATATGTGTCTAAATTGGCATCAATAAGTACCGGTAACCATATATTTTATGAATATAATTTCCTGATTTTTTTTTTTCAAAGGAAAGAAGTGCAAATGTGCCCTTTCCTCTCAGTTCAGCATCCTCCAATAATTTGCCTAGCAGTTTAACAACCTGAACATCACTGATTTTTAATTCCTTCTAATTTTTAAATCAATCTCCCATGCAAAGATGCTGATTTTCCTCATGAGTAAACTCTGTAAGACCAATGTTTATCTGGTTACCCTCAGAATTTCCCTTACAAAGGTTCAACTGAATTTATTTTTGGGCCAAGGGCCAGTTGGGAAGTGATATAAGAAGGGGGAACAAAGAACAGCAGGAAAATCCATTTGAATGCACACAGAGAAGGGCACATGAGATGAGGGGCAGGAAGACAGCTGTGTGTGTGTGAAATCTGCGGAAAATTGAGGCCGCAGACAGGAAGGATATGCAGTATATATGAACAGCTGACTTCAGTCTGGGTCGAAATTTCTCTCTGTGTCGCCCTTCTTTGCTGAGAAAGACCCAGAAACTACGCAGTTGGAAAACCTCGCCCCTCTTAATTTTTTTTTTAGCTGGCCCTTCTTTGCCGGTCACAACCTTCAGTATATGCCAGCAAGGGCAGGAGTTCATTATCGATTTCTCACAACTTCACTGTTCCTTTCAACCACTTTCCCACTACCTGGCTAAAGCATTTCAATCACAGTTGAACCTGCACAAATTGAACACCTCCAAAAGTTGCTTTTTTTGTTTAAGTCCAGGTTGGAATTCCCTTAGTAACAATGCATTAAAAACCTCTTTGGCTGGATGGCTTTTCCTCTGGAACCTCCAGAACTCAAATTTTCTGAGACCTTTTGGCTGTTTTTTTCTTGACGCAGGAAATAAGGGGAAAGCAATAAAGAATAAACTTGATGAGTATTAAAAGGAAGCAAAAGACTAATAAAAGCAAGCAAATCCCTGCCTCCAAGTTCAGCCTCCTGTCAACTCATTTAGGAAAGAAATTTAAGGCCCAGAATATAACCATTCAAAATTTGCTGCAATTCCTCCATTTTCCCACAACAAAAATGCTTGTTCCCCTAACTCAAAACCTCCTTTATTTTAAATCTCCCCAAGTCTAATTTGTTTCATGGTCTCTTAAAATTCAACTTGAAGATGTTCAACTGTAGTAGGCTTATCTCTCAGCAGACCACCATGCAGTCAAATGCATTTTTAAATTAAAATCAACCCATCCCTAATTTACAGAAGTTTTGCATTTGACTGTACCTCAATTTTCCCAATGCAGTGTGGCATCAAGCAACAACCTAGTCTGTTCCCATAGTACCCTATGACTATTATTCAAAAGTAGCTGGACTCTCTCTAGAAAAAAATTAAAGGGATCAGGGAAAAATTAATTGTGAAGAGAATTGCATTGCAGAGAACCTCTTTAAATGTGAAGAGAACCCATTGGGACCAAAAATAATTTTATAAAGGGAAAATTTCTTTAGACAATATTGCTGCAGATAGGAACCGTCTATTAATTGATTTTTTTTAAACGGATACAGAGGATTACAGAGATTTAAAAAAGGGCAAAATTCATCCTTAAACAATTTTCAGTTATACCGGTTGACAAAACCAAAAATAAGCTCACATAGAATTCCCAAAAAATTCAAATTTACCTCTGGATATCCATTTAGGAATGCAACATCACAAACACTGCGTCTTCATAATTTCTACATCTTTACAGCATTTGTCTGGTTTTTCTTGACTTATTGAGGCTTGCTACTGGTTGGAGATGAATAGTGGTCTGTGGCCAAACGCATCATGTGTCTCTGTTCGTAAATTTTTTGCATTCATTTTGGGCATTTTTAACTTGAGCCTTTACTGTATCTTTGGAACAATTCAGCCTATGATTGTAACTTGTACCCAGTGAATTAGAATTTATTAGACCATCCAAAAAGATTATCTGTTCCTGGTGGATGTTTTCGGGTATGGAAATTTATCTTCTTTAAACATGCTTTCACAAAATGTTTGCCATAAACCCGAAAAGAAAAACATATCTAGTTCAGATGCTTGAAAAATAATCATGCAAACATTATAAATACAGTGATGTTCACCCCCGTTTCCTCTTTATGGGGATGTGGGCATCAGCAAGTTATGATAGGTGAACTTTCTCTACAGCAATCCTGTCTGCAATGATTTTCTCTGCAAAACCACATAATTTTTGGTCCCATATAGGGTTCTTGTCGCTCCGTGTCACAGGGGTTCTCTACACCAAAATTTTCTCTACAAACAACTTTTTTTGGTACTTTCCTGTTATCTCAGTACCTCATTCCTAGACCACACTACCATCCAGTCAAATCTTTAGGACAAGTTCATGATCACAACAACCTACCAGAAACTGTGAATTTTACTTTTCCTCATTCTGCTAAAACTGATTTTGGGAGGCGGTTAGGTAAAGTTAGGTTATGTCGGGTTATGTTAGTTACAAATATCTTTCAACTAACATAACCTGACCTAACCTAACTTTACCTATCCACCTCCCAAAATCAGTTTCAGCAGAAACCCATTCAAGTGTTTCCCATCAGCCCTATTCCACAAGGGTCAATGACACACGCAGGAACATTCCTTTCACAGTTTCGTCTTTTTTTTTAAATTCCTCTTCCGTCTAATTTTCTAGAAAAATCCAAGATTGAATTAGCATTTTCATTGGAGGATTCGTCTCAGATTTTTGCTATCCTATATCTTTCACATGGAGACTGTATGCAGATGCAAAGGAGTACGTTGTTGAGTGGCACTGCAATTAATATGAAAATTTATAATTTATATAGGTGGTCAAAGAAGGTGGGACAAAGCATTTAAATTCAAAGTTTAATCGCATCATAGAAGACAAGTCAAAGATGACAACTACCTGAAAAGAGAGAAAACAATTTACTGCTTCATTTTTTAAATGACACTGAATGTGAAGAGAGGACAATTTCAACATAAAAAGCTGCCCAATGAGTCACTTGTGACCTTGCGGGATGCAAGAATATTCATAAAAAATTGAAGATAAAAAGCTTTTTGAAGTTTTTAAATGGATTCCACACTTGTTTCCGCGCTGTTTAGACCAGTGTTCCTCAACCTTTTTGGGTCCAGAAAATTTCAATAGAATTTGTTTTGGATCAGCATATTTCCCAAAAATTGTCTGCAGCCTGGCAGAAAAAAAGTTATTAAGTGTAAGTAAATTATTTTAGTTAGTAAGTAAGTTTTCATGAAGTTTCATATCATTTTTGTTCACTCAAAAAGTTTGGTGTGAAATACCATGAGGACAGGCATTTAAAACTTATCTAATTTTGTAAAAATTAAAAATGACTCAAGCATCTTTTTTTTGGGAATATTTTCAAGAAATTAGAAAGGTGGGCTTGACAAAAGGTTTTTCAGAATGAAAAAATTTAAAAAATTTATTTTGGCACGTGAAAATTTGTCCAAAGTTATATCAAAAGAAAAGCCAACTCTTTCCATCAGATAATTTCAACTGCCTATGACGCGCACCCCCTTTTTCCATTCAATTTTGTGGAAAAAATGTGCTGGTGGTGCTCAATTAAATACAGTAGATCCTTTTTGCAGCATACTTAGGACTGTAATAATGAATGCTGATGAAAACTGCACTGACCTCATCGACATTAGGCTGAGCAGAGGTGTACCATCAGCCAGTGTATGTAGTAGTAGTTTGGACTCAATCCTCTGCATTGCTACTGGCATCCACACCAGAGATATAAAAAGCGCAGCACCATCACCACAACAGGCTAGAATTGCAAAGAAAGAAGGAGTTTATGAAATATTTCAAACCACACATTCATATGAAAAAAAAACATACACAAAAATGACTTGCAGAAGAATCAGCAGTTAGAAGAACCAGGGATTATCACAGCCCAGTTATTCTTGTTGGTGATGTCACCAGTATGGTGCATCATTTGTCAGGTGGTTCCAACTGGCAAATTCTGACCAAGACGTCACTTTGGCCTGTTGGGCATCAGTCACCTGTGACAGATTGAATTCTTTCATGAAAAAGGAATTAGGCTTTTCAAAGTCCTTGTTTGTACAAGAAGCGTGGGCACCAGTGAGATAAGAATCTTGGGAGAAGGTTTTCCGCACTCTCATAACCAAAGAAAAGTTGTGCTTGGAAAAGTGAGAATATGCAAAGATCCATCAGATGGATCAATTTTTATATGCATACACAAAAATTGAAAAACCGCCTTTAGCTTCAATTTTAGACCATGTGGAATTTTCGGCGTCCAAAATTTGCAGATGAGTTATACCCTTTTGTATTTTGAATGCTGTGAGTTTCACCATTTGCAAAGTATTTTCCTTTCCACCCAGCAAGATTTTATTTGCTGATTGTGTGTGTGGTGGTGTCATTTTGATGCCTGTGACATGAGCAAAGAATAGTCCCCTTATAACATGCAAGAAGAGAGTGTGCCTCCGCTCTATCAATTTTTGCAGCCTTACATGTAGATTTGTACTTTAAATGTAATTCCTTGGAGGCTGCGTAATTGCCTCAGCACTCAGAGGTCTCTTGCATTGGGAGCCAACCAAAAACGCCCCTCCATTTAAAAAAAATACAAATGACCATTTCATAACAGTACTTGGTGGCAATGAAAAGGGCCTTTTGGTTGAATTGGTCCTGAAAAGGACTGGTTAATTGTCATATTGTTTATTGCAGTCTGCCATGAACTGAATTGATGATCTGAAGGGCACCAGACATTGGATCAACAAGGTGATTTTTCAGAAGTCATTAAGATACTGATGACCACTACATGTGCAGAATACCTTTGTATACTCAACTCACAGGAAGATGCTTAATTAGCCTTGTGCTGGCCTGTTGATGAAAGGTGCAGCTTACCATATAAAGTTCTAAATATACCATACTGGGAGTGGTGGTGAAAGTTGCACCTAACCATCTGTACTCACAAAAATACAGGTGTAGTCCAAAAGCCCCTTTATGTCAAAAGCCCCCTGGGTGCAAAAATTGGGGATTACAGATATTCTTGTAACTCTTGATGGTAAGCTGAACCTTTCACCAGGTATTCGTGTAACCCTTGATGGCAAGCTGCACCTTTCACCAGCAGGCCCAGCACAAGGCCAAGTACCAATATGTTGGTAAGTTAAGAATATAAAGGGATTCTTCACCTGCAGCGGTCATCAGTGATTCTTTGAAAATCAAAGCATCATCACTTGCTGACTTCTGCAAAATCTACAGCAGTTCACCTTGTTGGTCCAATGGCTGGTGCACTTCAGATCATCAAAAATCAGAAGGGTGGTCAAATTGCATAGTACAATGGCTATTTAGAAGAAAATGACTTGGAGAGCATCAGTGACAGCAAGGAAGAGGCATCAGAAGGTAATGTTGAAGATTATTATTGAACAGTCCTTTTGAGGACTAATGAAACCAAATAGCCCTTCTCATGGCCACCAAACACTATTAAGAAACTTGAATCCAACTTTTAAAAAGTGGTGGGGGGGGGGCTTTTTTTTAGGAAGGGGGGCTTTTGGCAAGGAGGGCATTTGGACAAAAGCCTCTTGCATCTGGATGTTTTCAAGCAGCTTGATATCTGTAACAGTCACCTTATTGCTAATGGCCATCAGGTGTCGGCTCTGCTGGTGCAGCATAAACAAGGACGCCTTCTGCGGCGACGGAGGCGGCGGCGGTGACTGAGGCTGGCTCTTTGGCACTTTCGGCGCCTCCATCACGAAATTGGCACCGTTGTTGTTGTCCCAGTATTCCTGAGAGTCGCCGTTGGTGTCATGTGCCCTGTAGCACACACACAGACTGAGACGTGACAGCAATTGTCCATCTTTGTCCATTTTGCCCGCTTTCGGCACGCAGAATGCAAACCGGAAAGTGTCAAACACATGGATGACAGACGTGCCTTCGGCGCCTGAGGGCAGGTACGTGCATGACACGTCTTCAAACGTTTTCCAATCGTCAGCCGTCCATCTGGAAAAAATATCACATTCTTATCAAGAGAGAGGAAAAAACCTGTCAGCCATGATGGGTTTCGGGGTGAAAGAAAATATTATCCTGGGACCCGAAGGTCAGACTGAATCCCTGTAACAGCTTTAAAAATCTCCCCAATCTTCCAGAAATCCCGTCCATTCTGAGAACCTCGCACATATTGGTTTCCCAAGGTCTGCAAACCTTGAGAAATAATCGGTCACATTCGACCTTGCTGCTGGGCAAAAAGGATGCAGCTACAAGAAATTTTCGTGAGAAATGCAGAAAGGACTTCAGAAAATAAACAACGCAATAATCTTCCCGAGATGGGCTAGAATTCTCAGAACTAAATTCGTCTTTTTTCGTTTGTCGCGGGGATTTTAACTTCCAGAAATACAGACATTTCAGATAAATACCCGGAAACAAAATTATTTGAATGATCTTTTTTGGAATGATATTTTATTAATTTCTCACAGTTGGCCTTGAGAAGTATTCAAAGTGCATTTCAGAAGTTTTTAGTAGGGCTGTGATTGGCTTAATCAATGTCAATGCAACGTCTGGGCCAGTGAAACATTTTTGGGGATTCTGATTTTGTATCTTGTTTCTGCTTTCAATTCATTGTATTTTCAAGAAGGAATATCAACTATACACTAGGGATTTGACTTCCACGTAGATGTTTAACGTTCTTGACGATAAAAAAAATTATGATCGCGCAAGTTACAAATTTCAATCCAATTTGAATAAGAGACATTGATCATTTCCAACTAAAGTTCAACTGAAAAATTGCTCGACCATTCGAATACGGCGAATTGTTTTAGAAAATATCCTTGCTTTTTCAGGACAGGCGTAATTTAGTGCTTAAAGATTCCCGTGAAAAGTTCATCCCATCAGTTGGAGCTAAATTGTTTTTGAAAGTTTTAAAACATTTTAGAAACGAGACCAATCATTTGTTTGTCTCCACCATGTCCTCAAACATTGATAGTACAACTATATAATTTTTTCATAAATTTATAGTTGACCTTCATGGTTGAATTTCACTAGTTATCCAAATAAATAAATACAGTACTCCAAGAGGAACCAATTTACCATATTTGAAGGAACTTATTGAGTTTCCGCGCTCACGTTCAAAAGACAGCATGTACAATAATTGAATTGATATCCCATTTAAATCTCCACTCTTGAACTATCCAGCAATTTTCCACTTCCTTAAACACAAGAAAGATGCAGGAAGAAAAAAGTCAGTGAATAATGAGGGATTTTAAAGCAGTTTGATTTAATCATTCGGTTTCAGGAAGTAAATTCTTCCTTTTTTCCTGCGGGTCAGTGAACCGTGAAACTGTGCATGGAGGCGTCTGGGGTTCACGAGAAAACACCCTGGGAGAAAAAACCCTGTAGGTACAATAATGACGAAACATGAATTACTGTATTACATCACAACAACTCCGTTTGATATCTACATAAGGCAATGGTAGGTAAACAATTTATGAATAAAGTCTAAATGCAGTTTGATAGTGATACTGTATTTCATTTTGAATCCTAATATTCAACATACAGTACATGATGAAGGGAACATCAAGAAACATATTTATAAAAATTCAATATGTTTTCAATTCTACGAGATATCCACCCAAATTGATGCAAGTTTATTTCTTCAGAAGGCAAAGTTAAGCTATGAAAATCATTGGAAATGTGCAGAGTTTATATCCAAAACCAATGCAAGGATGAAGGCAACATCTTCCGCCATGCTTCCTCAACTTTCTCTTGAGAAAGGTCAGGAAATGAAGGTGAGGTTCTATTGAGAAAGGTACCCTATTCCAAAACCTCCTAAACAATCTCCTGGAAGGGATTATAACCCTCGCACTTTCACAATCCGCCAGATTTTTATTCCTTCCAGACAATTGAAAAAAAAACCGGTCAGAGACAATGTTACAATTTTTTAGCACTCCGGATTTTTGAACCTACCGGATTTTTGGGCCCTGCGAGATTTTTAGGCCTATGGGATTGTCGGCCTCAGGGGATTTTCATTATTGAGCCCGCGTCTAATGTGTTGCAGTATTCTTTTTTAAAAACGTCACCGAAAAAATTGCCAAAGTTTTCACGGGAAAACTTTCGCAAATAGAAATAGGATACTTAAATCAGGTTGCTTCTTTCATTTTGTTTTCGATTGAAATTTCATGGCCACAGCTGTGTCACTCGTATATACCAGAACTAAAGTTTCAGCCAGACAGCATTAAATTGTCTGCTTTAAAAAAATACATACCTCGTGCCACTTTCTAGTTCATAATTCAAGAATGTGATGGATGTGGTACAAGGCTAATTCATGATAATATCATGTCAATGTATATTTTAAAAAATTCAAAGCAAGTATTCCTGTAAATAAACCAAGACAACAGTAGCTGAAATTCATGAACTTGATAATTTTTGCAGGGTATTTGACAAACTCCTGCAGGTGAGTCATTCATGCATGACAAAAATTGATAATATTAGACAAAAAAATTCTCATTGAATAACGTACCCACAAAACTTGGGCCATTTTCCCAAACTAAAAAAAAATGTAAAAAAATTTTCCAAAAAATGATCAATTGGTACCACTAATTGCTCAATTCTCTTTATTTTTGGAGGATAACAGGAAAATCTGTCCATTTCTGGAGAGATTTTCCTGGAGGTAATTGAACATTATGTGTGGAACCACTTAGATACAAGTTTTTCATTGTTTACAGCTTTCATCCAAGCTACAAAAACTATTCAGTTATATTTGGGTTTGCAAATTTCAGACTCTGCAAGTTTGATAAGTCAAGACATTTCTAGCTGGATAAGCAATCAAACATTCCTCAATAGAAATTTCTTCCACTGGAATTGGGAAATTAATCATATTATTTTGAGGTACACCATGGACTTTCTGCCAGGGCTAGAGAAGAAAGTTGCTATACTGAAAAATTCGTTGTGAGGAAATTTTACTGTAATAATCTTGTTAATGTAGCTGTGGGTCCTGCACCTAGTGCATATCATTCCAAAACAATGCATTCAGATTTTGTGCACCTCTTGCCATGAAATAATCCATTTTCCAAAACGCAACTTCCTCTAGTAATGCTGCTGAACATCATGAATAGCCT
>CAJPEX010005945.1:0-14367 GCA_905338405.1 Notodromas monacha | reverse complement strand
GGTTTGGAAACACTGTGCTAGATGTTTTCCAAAATGCCTTTCCATAGATCATAGTTCAATATCCAATATTCATTTAATAATTGCAGGACCTTTTTATGACTTGTTTTGTTTGCAAGAAATTTTGTTTTAATCTCCCTGTGCAATAGCGGCAATGTTATTCTAAATTCAGTGTATTGAATTTTTTTATGTACAGGTGGACTCTCTCTACAACAATCTTCTCTACAATGTTTTTGTTGGTATAAACAATTTTTCTTTGGTTGCGCAGGTTTATCTCCCCATTAAATGTGTTCTTTGGAATGTATAATTATCTCTATATTGAATTGTTGTATTCTTTTGAATTTCATTATAGAGGGCATTCATTTTTTAATTGTAGTGTACAATACATTTATGTACTTCACAAAAATTATTTTGCAGTGAAAGAATTTTATCAGAATTAGGCTATTATTTTCCCCACTTCAATCATTTTATTTTTAAAGTGCCCAGTGAGCAAATCATGGAAAACTCATCCTGTTTCTGATGCAGAATAATCAACACTTTTCATCAATGCACGAACCTAACTTGTGTCACATGCACTTTTATGTAAGAATTGGTTTTGTAAGACACTCTGATTGCTGTACAAATTATATTTTCAAACCAACATTCATTATTATTTTTTTATTTATGGATGTAGTATATCAATAATGGTCAAATGTTTGGAAACAAGGTTTTCAGATACAGGATGTATTAAACACGAACAGGAGCTGGTGTAGAGAGGGAAAGGCCATGAGGTTTGAGGACCCTCTTGAAGAACCAGGGTCCAGTTGGAGCAGCGGCAGTACACACAAAAAAACCAATTCAAAAATCAAGTTTGTTCCGCAGCTCGTCATCCCATTACATTTGAAAAAGCGTGTGATGTTCTTGTTCCATAAAACCATGTACGCATTTCTGTCAAAAGTTCCCCTTTTCAAAGGGGCGGATCCGTGGAAATGCATGTCTTGGTGAGTCCACTAGAAGTTTCAAAACAAAATTAAAAACAGATTTGAATCTCCAATAAGTCGCTTTGAATTGGGTTCTTGGTATGAAATTGAGGGAGCTTTTTGCACAGAGAATTTCAGTCTAGACATAGTTGATCATGAAAATTTGTGCTCCACCTGCCAAAATCTGTAAAAACGTCTGAACAATGGAAATAATTTATGCACATCAGTTGCGCTCCATAAGGGTTCCAGATACCAAACTTTCTGTGAGCATTACACAGTGCTGTACAATCTTATTGAAATGAGGCATTTTGGACCTCCAACAAACCTTGTTAAGCTCAAACCTTTAATAAAATGAAATTGAATTAACATCGTGTGTATTGGTCAAGAGGCAAAAAATTCATTGTAAGAAATACAGTAATTTTTTGTTTTTGTATTACAGTAGTTGTTACAGCCACAATTTTATTATCATATTTACTTATGAGTACCATTGCAGGCACCCATCACAAGGATGATACACACCTTATTTTTATGA
Organism: Notodromas monacha; assembly: GCA_905338405.1. Lineage (NCBI taxonomy): Eukaryota > Metazoa > Arthropoda > Ostracoda > Podocopida > Cyprididae > Notodromas > Notodromas monacha. Next base: position 12,879 of record CAJPEX010005945.1, on the reverse strand, counting down.
CATGAAATTTGCCCAAAATGTTATCCTAGCAAAAGGCACTCACCCCAGTTTTGCATGGTTGAAAACTTTTTTTTAAGTTACAGTATATTTTTGGAAGAAGATATTCCAAAAATAAATATATTAGACCATTTTAACTGAATTGGAGCCAAACAGAGCTCCCTGTTCAATCATTGCTTTCAAAAAGTAGGCATTTATGGGTTGTAAAACTAATAGCATGATGTTTTGACTCAGAGAATTTACATTTACATACCAGGTGCACCCCATTTTTCTCCTTTGATTTTCAGAAAAAAGGTGCACCTGGTACTTGAGTAAATATGGTATTCTCATAAAGCAAAAAAATAATAGTGGAGTGTTTTAATGAATTACAATTAGACCATGATAATGAAAAACCTCCCTATGTCAATTTTTAGACCCTGTCTGAATTTACTTGTAAACAATGTTTAATAAACCACCCTATATATAAGAATTTTCTTCCCAAAAGCCTCTATAACTCAAATCTCTGGAGGGCTATGCGGTATTATTCTGGATACACAGGCTATGGAGTATTATTGTGGATACAAAGATAGGGTCAATTTTTTTTAGACTTTGTGCTGTCTGAATTTCCTTGTGAACAATGTTTAATAACCCTCCATCCTTCAAAAAGTTTTCTTCTCAAAATCCTCTACAATTCAAATTAATCTCTGGAGGGTAATGGAGTATTATTTTTAATGCACAGGAATGAGAGAAGCAGTATCAAATGTGAGTTTATGCCTCGAAAAAGAAATTTAATGAATAATTTAACAAATTTTCCCCTGTGTCCAAATTCAATGCCTTTAAAACTAATTATTCAGCAGTTTAAGGTTCAGAATATTTCTCATTTTAGTTGATTTAAATTTTTATTTTCAAAAAAATATGGACTCTCTCCCTACAGCTATCTTATCTAAAACAATTTTCTCTGCATAACAAATTATATTTTGGTCCCAAAGTGTTCTCTCCCCATGTTATAATAAGGGTTTCTATGCAACAAAAATTTCCGTTTAACACTTTTTTATGGTCCCTTGCATTCTGTTGTAAAGATAATTTGCCCATATTATCCCTAACTTCCTTGATCCTTCCCAAGTCTATTTCGTTTCTTGTTGGAACTCAAGATGCTCACCAATATTAATATTTCTCAGAGATAATAGCATTTCATCTTCTCTGAACCTGGTCCAACTAGGAGTATTTCTTCACGGTTTTGTCACCGGAAAAAACCTGGTCACAACCATGGACAACAGAGCAACTGAAAGAGAGAGAGTGAATAAAAGAAAGACAGACAGACAGAGAAAGACACAGAGTTTGTGGCAAGGAAAGGTGGAATGCCCCCGGGGGTTTCACAGATGAGATGACAGATGCTTCCTCCCCCATGAGCATGAAGAAGGGGAGGATTCCCGGTATGAAGATAACATCTAATCGGGTATGTTATCCATGTCGGTTCGTTCGTCCGGATGGACAAGAGAAAGAGGGATGAGTGACTGAGCGAGTGAGTGAATGAGTGAGTGGAGAAACAGAGGGACTCATAAATGCAGACCAAGGACACTATTCACAAGCCTCGACTGGCCAGAACCCCCCTGGGGATTTTCGCTTCACTGTGTCAAGGTTCTCCAATGTTACCCTGGTTTATAGAGGATTTTAAATAGCTTTCATCTTGATTAAATCCATTCTTCACCTTTGTCAGCAAATTGAGTTCCTGCAAGACAAACGCAATATTAGTTGGCATAAGTTTCATAATCTCCTCTATTATAAAAAAAAAAAACGATTTGCCTTTACAGTACTTGATAAGGTTCTAAAAACTTTTTTTTTCTGAAAACAGGTACACTCATTTTCGTCCTAATTTCCCAGGAAGATGAAATCATGTTGAAAATATGTGCAGCAAATGAAGTCCATCATATATTAAATGCACTTGCATGATTGAAAACAAGGACAAATCTGAATCTGAATGCAGATAGGCTGATTGCTGAAATTCCACTCACCTTCTCAAGTGTGGAAATTCTTATTACAGTCAAACCACTCTATGTTGAATTTCAATGAACCTGAAAAAATGTGTGAAGGATCCAGATTTAACTTTCACAAACGGCCTGAGTTTACAGCGCCAATTGGAGTTGGGTTGAATGCGTTGATCTTTCAAAAACGCGCGAAGATGTTAGATGTACCGGTTCGCTGATTTAAGAAATCCGGAGACGAGTTGTTCCTGCGCCCTATTGAGGGTTCGTAAAGTCCTCAGGGCGATTGCGATTTTTGAGATGACAGGCGGATAGCCAATGCTGGCCAGTGATGGAAAGAAAGGTGAAATGAGCTTTTACAGCTTATTCACATCAATTTATTTCAATTCCTTCACGATTTTAGGCATACAATGCCTTCCGTACAATTTTCACAAGTACGGGTTACAACAACTTATATTGGAAGGCTTCACGTCCCTGCCTGAAACAATATGACAAAAGAACACGTCAAACAAAGACACGAACAATATGAATCAAAATCAACCGTGGCAGGATCTCAACAACCAAAAAAATCAAAAGGAGATCTTTTACAATGCGCGGCACACAATACAATTTGAATCGCAAAAATAATATTCAACAATTTCACGAAATTTCACAAGTACAAAATTCACACACAGGAAAAATGTTCGAGTCAAACCCCTTGTTGAGGCAGAGAGCAGAATGAAGTTTTCCTGTCAGTCCCATAGTCAGAAAACGCAAGGCAGCAGAGGGAAGGGGGACGCGCACGTGCATGGGGGATCCAATTTCACCCCTTTGGCGGCGCGCGCATCCGCCCCCTCCCAGGGGTCCAAGCCCAAAGAGATAGCTATCTTTTCTTCCAAAAAAATAAAAGGGTGATTCTCAAACACAATAAAGCCAGATGTTCTGCCCGAATTCACGCGCTTGTCGAAGTTTCTCAAAGTCAAAACAAATCGGCGCCTTTCAGAACAAAATACGGAAACATCTGGTCTGGAGAAAAAATCCTTGGAAAAAACAACATCTCCATTTCCGCTCCAAAATACATTGAAAACCCGCAGCTGCTCCGAAATCTCAACCAGATGTTTGGTTGCTAAGAGACCAATTTTCCGCTCTACAATACAATTCCCAAGTGAGCAAACTTTAATGCAAACCACCAAAAAAAAACATTCAAACCGATTTCGGACCTAATTACATTCAAATCAAGTATACTTCTGTTACGCCATCAAAAAATCCTCAATAGGCGCAGATTGATTTGAGGAGCCTTTCTTCAGACCCAAATATCCGAAATTAATCCAATGTCAGGTGTCAAAACAAAATACATACAAATAACCAAACCTCGCAGACAAACTCAGACCTCGCAGACAAATTTTGACCTTGCAGACTAAACACTAACCTTGCAGACAAAGCACTAACCTCGCAGACGAAGCACTAACCTTGCAGACAAAATCCTAACCTCGCAGACAAAACCCTAACCTCGCAGACGAAGCACTAACCTTGCAGACAAAACTATAACCTCGCAGACAAAACCCTAACCTCGCAGACAAAGCACTAACCTCGCAGACAAAATTACTAACCTCGCAGACAAAACCCTAACCTCTCAGACAAAGCACTAACCTTGCAGACAAATCACTAACCTCGCAGACAAAAGTACTAACCTCGCAAATGAAACCAGACCTCGCAAACAAACTCAGGAGGGTCCCATAGCAGTTTCCAATGAGCACAAGTTTGCAATCTACAATAGAATCTTGACGCCATTTCCAACACTCCCCCTAAGCCAGGTCAGCTTTTTAAGAGCTTACTGGCTTCCATGCATCCCGACTCAAAACGGCAGATTCTACAATGGCAATTCTATTTGTACCCCTCTCATAAACGCCATCAGAAGTTTGGACAGTAACTTTGCAAACCACTCCATCCACAGAAGGATGTACTGCTGATACTTTACCTGTGGTCCATCTGTCAGTAAAAACATTTCCTTTCCTGTCGTCCACCAACACGGGATCTCCAACTTGGAGCTGTGTCAGGCGTTTCCTTCCAATGCAACGTTCTGAATTAAGCATGAGAAGGTAAGAAAACCTCCATCTCTTCCAAAACAACCTTTCCATCTCTCCGATGTGCTGGAGCATTTTAAATCCAGACCCTTCAATAGCACTGAGCTTTGGAAGAGAAGCTACAGGCTGCAAAATCATAGCAGGGGACAGAGGGTTGCCCTCGTTGTCAATACAAAGGGGCCTGTGGTTCAAAATATACTCTATTCTAATCAGGAAGGTGTTCAGAACATCCACAGACCACCGCATGTTCAGGGTGCAATGGGAAAGACATTTTTTAATATCTCGAATCATTCTTTCCCAGGATCCTCCCCGGTGGGGAGATCCCGTGGGGTTCGTACGGAACTCAGTTCTCCATCTGGCCACACACTGGTCATTGACTTCAGTGGGGTATATCTTAGCAGATTCCTTGGCCCCTGCAATGAATGCGGTGCCGCAATTGCTCCAGATCACCCTAGGTTGACCTCGGCGGCAAACAAACCTTTCCAAAGCCATCAAAAATTTGTCCGCACCCAGGCCTTGACATACCTCGAGATGAATGGCCCGGGTAGTCAGGCACATAAAAAGGAGACACCATACCTTCACATTTCCTTTGCCCATGATGGGCCCAAAATGATCAACTCCGCACTGATGGAAAGGCGGGGATCTTTCTTCAACTCTATTCCCGTGTAAAGGGGCAAGAACTGTCTTAATAATTTGGGGGTTTTGCATGCGACAAATTGGGCACAAGAAGAGCTCCTTGCGGATGGTACGAACCATACATTGAATCAAAAACTTCTGCCTAATCAGAGATTGGGTCACCTTAGCTCCCGCATGCGCGTGGCTTCGGTGGACATCTCCGACGACAAGACAGGTAAAAGGGGCAGACTTGGGGAGGATAATCGGATGCTTTTGCAGCTCCGTGATCCCCACAACATTCTGCAGTTGCCCAACATTCCGGATTACACCGTTGTCATCCAGCCAAATTATCCATCCAAACAAAGGTCCAGACTTCAGCAAAACTTTAGATTCTTTCCTTACCTTTTCCAGCTCAGCCCCAAAAAAATGAGACTGGGCTTCCTTGATGCATTTAATTTCCAATTCCTTCAGTTTGTCCACGTCCCCACGATCCTCAAGTGGGACCAGCTCCAAGACGTAATTGAAATCCTTGAAAATATCCTCTTGCTCGGAAATCACAAACAAATCCTCTTTCTCCCGCAGTCCGGAGTAAAGTAGGAACTAAAAAGGGTTACTAAACCCAACACGTCCGGTCTAAAGGAGGTCGGGACGGTTTTTGAGCCCGGGAAGGTGGGTCTTGGAAAGGACTCTTCAGTTAAGGAAGGCGGAGGTACCGCGACTGAGTAAATCAGCCGGATTGAATTTGGTACCAATATGTCTAAATTCCGCATAAATACTTCCCTTTGACTCGTCCAAGAATTCCTGAATTTCCCCTACGCGATTTGCCACAAAAGTAACATACTTTGAGGCGGGGTTGCGCAGCCACTCCAGAACAACCATGCTGTCAGTCCAAAAAATAATTCTAAACCAAGGGACTTCTGACATTTCCGACAAAAGGAATTTGGCCAGACGCTTGGCCACCACACAACCTTGGAGCTCTAAACGAGGAATTGAAATGGGTTTTGTGGGGGCAATACGGGATCTGGCAAAAGTAAGCCTGGGGGTACCTCCTTGCTTCATGTAAGTGCATGCACCATAACCTTTCTCTGACGTGTCACTGAAGACATGCAACTCCACAGGCTGATTGAGGTCGAAACCCAACCACCTGGGTACCCTCCAAGATTTCATAGTGGGAATTCCTTGCATCCAATTTTCACACAGCTTCACAAAATCCTCTGGCATCTTTTCATGCCAGTTCTGTACCTGGGCCCACACCCTTTGAAAGACCAACTTACCTGAAAAGGTGTATGGCCCTAAAAATCCTTTCGGATCAAAGAGAGAGGTGAACACTGAAAGGTATTCAGAGACTGACATGCCCGCAGACTTTCCCTCATACTTACCATCTGCATCAATCCTTTTCCGACATGAAAAACCAAAAAGATTGTCGGCAGGGTTCCACAGAAGGCCCAAGGCTTTGGAGGGCAATCAGTTTCTCGTTGTTGGCCAGTCTCTCTTTCGGGATCCATTTCAGAACCTTGGGGAAGTTGGACTTCCATTTGGTCAGAGTGAACCCGTACTTAGACATGGCCTGATCAATGTCCCTGACGGCCTTGGTGGCCTCCTTAATACAATCAAAACCCGCATACAAATCGTCGACGTAAAAACTCTTTTGAGTAATCCAAGACAGAGCTGGATTAGTTCCTGCCTCCAGTTCTCCGACTTTTCTAACACAAAAATTTGCTACCGCTGGGGAGCAAGTTGCCCCAAAGATGTGGCGATTATTCACAAACCATCGCTCCCCCTGTTTGGGGTCTTTGAAGACAAACATGAGTTTGGAGCGATCCTCTGGTCTGACAAGTATCTGAGGAAACATTTCCGAAATATCAGCATTGATAACAATTTTGCGGAGCCTGAAACGGAGCAGAACACCAGCAACAGTTGGTTGGACCTGAGGTCCCTTGTTAAGCATGGAATTGAGGCAGACATCCCCATTGACAGCCGCGGCATCCAGTACTCGCCTTGGCCTGTCAGGTTTGTCTGGATGACACACTATCATCCACGGGAGAACCCAGTGGGATCCAGAATTCATAAAAAGCCGTTTCTGAGCTTCTGAAAGCTCACTGATATAATCTTTCTTCAAATCATCCTCAAAGCCCTTGCGCACAATGGTCAAGAGCTTTGGGTTTCTCTTCAAGCAATTTCGCATACTCTCTGCTCTTTGAAGGGCTTGCCCATCCGAAGGAGGGATCTCCCTGGTGGGTTTCCATAGCATGCCCACTTCAAAACGTCCATTTCTTACCTGGAGCAGCGAATCCATTTCTTTCATGTCCCTGACTTGGTCATACTCCAAGCCAGGGGTGCCAATTTGAATGCCCAAAGTCTCTAAAGAGTTGAATTCACAAAATTCTTGAAGTAACTCTTGACTAACGCAAGGGGACTCCCAAGAAGAGTACACAGGGACTAAACTGTCCACACTTCCATCCTCAGTATTGACTGAACCAGAGATGGTCCAACCAAGGGGCGTGCGATACGCCAATACTTTACCATGCAGGATGGTGGTGTGGGGAATCGGCATCATGAGTATTTCGTTATCCACGCCAATAATTACCTGAGTCTTACCTGTGGCGTTAGCATGCAATTGGACTTCCAAAAACTCTGGATTTTTGAGGATCCATTCTTGCCAGTTCACCTTGGAAGGGGGGGTCACCAAATTCTTTACAGCTGCCGCATCTCTGGCTTGAAACCAGTTGCTTTCGCCAGGTCCCTTGAAGGAGAAACTGACGTTAGCCACGGCCCTGCAGGACACGCCAATGGCGGTTTGCACAAGAATTGAACCACTGACTGTGGCTACTAAACCAAGTTCTCGAGCCAGATTATCCTGAATGGACGTTCTGGCGCATCCCGAATCTAGGAGGGCTGAAACCCTCTTGACCACACCCTTGGGCCCTTTCACATCTAGGGCAATCAACCTCAAGGTTTGCTGACTTCCAAAAGGGGATCTAAGATCCGCACAGTTCATAATGGGGACTTCCACCATGGTTGAGACTGGGACGGTCTCTTCTTTGGCAGGCAGAAGCTTCTTCAAGCTAGATGCTCCATGGAGCAGAGCATGGTGCCACATTCGACACTGGGGATCCGCGGTACAGCGGTGACGTACTGAGCAATTATATCAACTGTGGTTCCGCAAACAATTGAAGCATACTTTATATTCAAAGGCCTTTAGCATTCTGTCATCAACTGCAAGCTTAGCAGATAGGCCACATTTATCTAGAGTATGAGCTTCTGAACACATGGAACACTTAGTCGGGGCCTTAGATGGCTTTGATTCAGACTCTTTTGATACATCACCTTTCACTGGACGTTCATCCATCGCGTACTTACCTTCTTTCACCAATTTCTTGGTGGGCTCTGCCTTTTTAGGAGGCTTGGATTTGGGACTAGAGTCCTCCTCTTTGGGGATCTTTTGAATCATGAGAAACTCATTTGCAATTTTCCGAACATATTCATGCAGCAAATGCAGCTTCTCGACCCCAATCAGGTTTTTATTGCATGCAAGACTCTCTTTCCTCACCCACTCGAGCTGGTGGTGTTCGGGTAGCTTGGCCACCAATCGATTGGCGGTTGAATTGTAATTTTCTTTTGGGTGGTGCTCTGAAAATTGAGCAACAGCAACCCCCAGAAGGGTTGCGAAGTCTTCCCACTCATTAGCTTTTCCCAATTTCAGAGGCTTGAATGCCCTCAACCTGTTGTCCAACTCGGCCTCGAGCAACTCAATTGAGTTGTACCTATCATCTAGGATCTTAAGGGCTTTGGCTGCCGAGGCGTCCACCCTGGGAAGATGTTGGAGCAAATCCAAAGGTCTTCCTGACAACAGATCCCTGATGATCTCAAATTTATTGAGTTCAGAACACCTAGGGTTATTAAGATAGGAATTTCTAATCTTGTCTCTCCAAGAGGAGTATTCCATGACATCACCGTCGAACTTCTTCATATCTTTGGAGGGAAAGATCCACTCCATTTCTATTTCCTTGTGGGGGGGCTTGACAGCGTCCTCAATGTGTCTAGCAGTGCTTTCAAACGCAGAGGTCATTGCCCCCACAAGACGGGTCATATGTTTCTCCATTGGGTCAGAAATTTCCTCTCTAGAACCTACAGCAACAGCGTCCAGAACAGCTGGCTTAGCCTGGCGACTCAAGAGAGACTGAAACTGAGCTTCCTGGTCTTCCAGAAATCTCCGCATCAATCTCGATCTCTCAGCCTGGCCATTGTCAGCTGATGGAACTGGGAGGGCTGGTGAGGCCATCGAAATAAATACATCACCAAATTTGCTCAGCGCCTCATTGGCGGAATCTAACAAGTCCTGTCCCTCCCCTATGAAAATAACTAACTCTACAAATTCGCCCTCACTAATTTCAATGGCGTTTTCGTAGTAAGATTCACACATCATAGGGGAGCATTCATTCACAACTCTCTTAAGAGAACGAAACTCAACACCATCAGTGGGATCGCTCAGGAAGCTGGAAAGCTTCAATTCAACAAGCTTGAGCTTTCCCGTGATCAGTTTCCTCAATCGAGTAACAGACAATGGAGATCTCCCAATCCCAATACAGGAATCAGGTGGAGCTATAGACGCGGGTCGAGCAGTTATACCAGATTCATTGGCTTCTTTGCGGAGAGTCACATCCAAATCCGCCGCAGGTTCACTCAACTTACTTGCAATAAGGTCTTTTTGACCTAAGAGCTCCCCCCTTAGCTTTATCCACAAATTAACCAATTCTAACTCTCCCACATCATCAGGCTCTGCCTGGGACACAAATTCCACCCTCGCCGACCCAGTAGCTAACCAAAAATTAACCTGGCTTAAAAGCTCTCTGCCTCGCGCATAATTGGGGTTTGACTCACCGAGAAAAGATTGAATATCTTTGATGATGGACGTAGTTTTCCCGATGATCACCTCCAAGGTGTAGCAGGCGTTTTGGACGTGGATTGGCTTGCCAGAGATGTTTAATTGGGCGACTCCTTCCTCCGCGCTTTCTGACAAAGTTGAGGGTTGAGTGGCTTTTTGCATCATGGATCTCGTGATCCTCTGTTCCCCTAAGCTCAATTCCATTTCGGAAGAGCCCTGCTGGGAGTTGCTTTTGACGGACATCACAAATTCACTTAGTTTTTCTCACAGCCTGAAAGTTTCTTGGAAACCCAGGACTTTAGTTTGTAGGGAAACGTTCATGTTTCACACGGGTGCATCACCACAGAAACTTCTCGAATCCGGTCCGAAGGACCATTGAAGGATCCAGATTTAACTTTCACAAACGGCCTGAGTTTACAGCGCCAATTGGAGTTGGGTTGAATGCGTTGATCTTTCAAAAACGCGCGAAGATGTTAGATGTACCGGTTCGCTGATTTAAGAAANGCACTAACCTCGCAGACAAAATCCTAACCTCGCAGACAAAACCCTAACCTCGCAGACAAAGCACTAACCTCGCAGACGAAACTCTAACCTCGCAGACGAAACTCTAACCTCGCAGACGAAACCCTAACCTCGCAGACGAAGCACTAACCTTGCAGACAAAAATACTAACCTCGCAGACGAAACCCTAACCTCGCAGACAAAGCACTAACCTTGCAGACAAAGCACTAACCTCGCAGACAAAAGTACTAACCTCGCAAATGAAACCAGACCTCGCAAACAAACTCAGGAGGGTCCCATAGCAGTTTCCAATGAGCACAAGTTTGCAATCTACAATAGAATCTCGACGCCGTTTCCAACAAATGTGACTTAGGGAGGTTTGGAATTATTTAGGTTCAATTCAGTTACAATAAAAATCTCTTTTCTGAGGGAAACTTAGAAAAATGTAAATGGTGGTATTCTGGGGCTTATAAATGGCTTCTTAACCTTTGTGTGGAAAAGTTGGAATATTTTTGCACAATTGTGTCCCACTGAGCACTGGGAATGAAAAAACCTACTTCTGTACCAAGGCTGAAGTTTGGTAACAGGCCAATTAAGGTTTTCTCCTAATCCTGCAAAAAATTTTCAATGCAATTTTTTTTAAAAATCCCTCACTGGTTGGTGTTTTTTCCTGTACAGTACTTCTGGTATAGGTTTTGCATGGAAAAATCTTGAAAACAAAATAAAATTTTCCTTCCAGATTTTTCCTGACTTAGGCCTCCTCAACCTGGGTGCATTTCAGTAACCTTGGGTCAAACTGAAATGCGCTGCCCCCCAGAAAAATCCTGCCTCCCCCACACACTGAGAAAGAACCCTCTGCTGTTCAATGGTTAAATGAGTAAGGCTGCTGAACTTGATATAGCAGGGGTTCATTTGCCCAATTAAGTCTTGCACTTCTGTTGAAACACATGCATTGATCTTTTCATTGTTTTTTTTTTTTATTTCTTGGGTCAAGAAAAAATGGCGAACAGGCCACAGAAAATTTGACTTATGAAGGTTTGAGAGTAAAAGCTTTTGACTTAGGGAGGTTTCTAGGTTTCAAAGAGGTTTCAGGTGGGGACCTGAAAAAAATTTGACTCAGGGCAGTATTTGACTAATGTAGGTTTGAGTTATTGGGGTTCACCTGTATCTGGATTAAGATTATGCTGCAAATATTGACAAGAAATGCAGGGTATCCACAGCTAATATAAATAGCTCAATTTGTTCCTGAGGCATTCAAATTTTGGAAAATTAAAATTTTTTAGTTTTCTAGAAATCATGGAAAAGTGTCCATATGTTCAGATATTTTCTTAATGTTGGGTCAGATTTTTTCAACATATCAAGTGTCCCCAAGTCAAATCCTATATATTTTGGGGGGTCTAAATTTGGGGGGGATCCCTGCAATTTATTGAGCATGAACCCTTTGTGAATGCTTTCCAGACTGCAGGTTTTTTTCCGACCAGTACAGATATTGCTGCTGCTGCTGGATACATTGATTAGTTCTCAGGTGGAATTCAGACTTTTTTTATGAAACAGAAATTTAGGGTCTTGGATAAAAAATTCCCATGGTAATATCCATTTTTCTAAAATAACTTGATGTTTTCAGGGTTCCTGCCCTGACTTATGAATACAGGGATCCAGCTTTCAAACAATTCAAGTGGCAAAACTTGCAGTATCCACAAAGAAAGGGGTGGAATTGTTCCAATTCATCTAACAATAGCATTCCAACTACCCTATACTGTATTACAAACACTGACTTTTACTGGTGGCAAAAGACCCTACTGCATCAACAAATAATCATTCAACCCCTTTTTTATGACACCCTTCAATTGAACTCAAAATGTTATTCTTCAATTTTGGCACAAAAAAACAACTGATTTTTCCTTCCTTCCAACTGATGATCATTGAAATTGTTGTGTTTATTTTTAAAACCAGCGATCAGCTTTTAAAAATACCTCAAAAAAAGGAGTGAGCTGCATAAATTATTGAAAGTGATGAATGAATGAACAGAACACTTTATTTGCCACTTTTCAGCGTTCACAAGGCACAACCAAGACTCCTGCATTCAAACCCCCTCCCCACCCAACCCAAATCCCCTCAAAGACATTAAATCACTTCAAAGCAGGAAACAAAGCACAAATTGATGACAAAACTAAAAGAGAACACACTCCACAAAATAAAACTGGACATCTGACATGTATGCAAATGCTGTGAATATAAAAATTACACAGAGACTAATTGATTCAAGATTAGTCAGCATGAAAATTACAGTACATCTTACATGTCTTCTATGTATAGGGGAGCCTAGAGTCTAAAATCTTTAATATGCAATTAACATGGCTGCCATCTAACAGCAGTATAATTTGAGTATTCTTGTATATTTGAATCTACTTGTGAAAGTATAGCAGTGTGGTAAGGTACCAAATTATTCCATCAAAACATTAACACATACTTGAAGTTTTGGAAGAGACTGAATTTACACCTGAAACCCTCAGCAAATCTTATTTCTACAGGTTGTAATTTCTTCTTATAATCTTTCCTTGAATTTTCATACCACATTCGGCTACAGTAAATCAATCGCATACATTTCTAAATTTCGCTTTTTTTTGTCCCTGCTCGGAAATGATTTCTCGAAATAGCGTCCAAATCTTAAAATCCTCGTCACATCATCTCCAGTCATCGTCAAATTAGTATACCCCGGGGGGTACGGCGTATATAGTGCGCTGAACAGCCCCTGCGGGAAATCCGAACCCGAAACCCTCCTCTTTGCCCCCCGCACCCCTCGAACGCCGCACACCGCTCATGGGGTGGGTTCCAAAAGCTTCCAACTTCCAAGTGA
>CAJPEX010005944.1:0-14382 GCA_905338405.1 Notodromas monacha | reverse complement strand
CCCATCCTTATACATCAAAGGAAAAGATGGAAGCTCATCTGGAGCCATTCTTAACTGATCAGTAAACGACCATTTCCCCGGACGGGGTGGGGACGCCCCAAGATAGAAAACCTTAGCCCCAAAGGCTCGGGAAAGATCGTTCAAAAATTTATACAGTTTTTTCATAAATCCAGAAAAGTCATTAATATCTAAAAGATCAGTCCGCTGGACCAAGTTCTTGATATCATTGGTCCCAATTCTCACAAAAACGTGACTAAACTGAAACCCACTTGGCAAACTAAGATCTCTAAAAACCCTATCCCTGAGTTCAGACGGGGTCATCGTTTGTCCATACCCAAATGATAGGCCACTGACCGAGTACTGAAAGAATTTAGTAATAAAAAAAGAGAAATTCTTATATCACACAAACAAAAGGAGACTGAAAAAACTCACTTGGAATAGAGACAATGGAAGATCTGCCGTCATATGAGATAAGTCGAAAATGGGCTTTCTCGTACATTTGGCCTCATTTACATGTGTCACGAACACCCGATTTCTCATGACAAGACGGAAGAAGGAGAGCAACGAAGTTCCAATAAGAAGGACTTGAGGTTGAGTAGGGTCCACATCATGCACACACTCCCAGCTTAAGCCAGGAGTATTGTAGTTCCAATCCTGAACTAGACATCCAGGAACTGGAAGTACTGTCGGTTCCAACTCCGCAACATGACTCGCCGTCAGTCCAAGGCGACAAGCAGCATTTTGCATAAACACCTTCCCGTCCTTTGGACAGAAGAGTTTACTTGCAAAAAATTTGTCAAGTAATTCTGAAAAAACCAAACATGCAAAGTAAAATGGTCAAAAGGGTTTTACTCAAGTACAATTACTTCATTCCTCTCCTCACCATTAGACATGTCAACTTTAGCGGCATCGCGCAATTTCGGAATCACGAATCCAGTATTTACAACGCGTTTGGGAACTTCAGGCTCCTGAGGAGAAATTGCCAATCTTTTCACACTCGTTGGTGCTGAAGACGCAGCACTGGGACTCGGCCTCTTCATCGCAGCAGCAGTAGATCCTCCACTTGGTGTAGAAGGTCCAGATGTCGATGCAGTAGCTGCAGCATACGTTCTTGGATGAATTGACATTCTCGCGGTCTTCGGAGTAGCAACACCCTTGTGCTCATCAGCAAACTTCTTGACAAGTGCTCCCATGGAGCCAATTCAAAGAGAGACTTTTGTGGATCCTTCACCAACCGAGATAGTCATCAACTGATCTGAATTCAAGAAAAACAAAAAACGAGATCAATAGTAAAAACCATCCAAAATCCCTTGAGAACGATTCTGTACACACCTTCTCGTTTCACCTCACAAAGAGGCCCTTCCTCCAAAACCAAATTGGACAGCCCTTGAAGCCGAACTGCCAACGTGGCAAGATCATGGATCGATCTTTGTCGAATACTGCTTGTCAACTGCACCGTACTCAAGTTTGCTTCCGTAGTTGCCAGAATGGCCAGTTTACGGTTTAACTCCAACATCTTCTTCCTCTNCTCCTCGAACGACACCATCTCAGCAAGGTCTCCTTGTATCTTGGAGATCTGATGCTTCTTCTTATCCGATCTCTCCTGAAGTTTCTTCACCTGTGTCTCCAGGCCATGCTTGGCAATTGTAGCAAGCGATTTGGATTTCACAACTGCTACAAGATCCAAAAGCTGCTCCCACTCCCCCTCCGACAGTGAAGTCAATTCCGACAATCGGCTTGCGGGGAGGTTGGCAAGCAGAGGGATTTGGCCTCCACTGGAAGGGGCTCTTCCACCTCCATAGCAACATCTTTAAGATCACGAACCAGCATTAGAATCAATGAGAATTCAACCAATTTAAAAAACAAGATTAAAATCCTACAATTTCATCTAATTCAGGTTCGGGCTCTTACCTTCAGTTCCTTCAGTCACCAACGCCTCATCAAGCAGCAACTTTCCCTCTGAAACGGTGGAGTTGGACGAATTCTCATCTGAAATTATACAAATCAATCAAGTAACTTTCTTAAAATTGAAACGTCCTGAAAACAAAGTTCCTCTTAGAACCCTAAAGACATTTCCCGTTAACCGAAGAATTTACTTAACGACCAATTTTAAGAATTTCAAAAAAAAAAACTTTGGAACACTCACCTTGTTGAACTTCCGGATGTTCACACATCTCTGATGCAGACAAAGCCATCACGTTTTGTCTTCTTTCAGATTATATCAAAACTTAAAAAACTGAGTATCAAATCTGAGGTATTATGAAAAATTTCACAAACGCTCGAGATCTGAAATCAAGAAGGGCATTATTCTCAAATTACAATCAAGTCTTGAAAACCAAAGAATCAGCACGGCACTCAATACACTACAAGGTTTATTCGCTCTGAAATAGGGTGACCTTTGGTCACACAGACTCAACATTTCTGCGACAACAGAAAGTTTCGGCACGGAAAAGTCTCGCAACCTTTGGTTGCACAGATTCTGCTATTTTCTAAAAAGGCATGGAAAGTTAGCAACCTCTGGTCGCACAGATTCTACCCTAACACAAGGGGAAGCGTTACAACTACTTTTTGACGGTCCAGGCGATGGATTTGGGTCTTTTAACACAAGATCACTACTCCTTGGACCTTTGACCTCCAACTAGGGAGGAATACGCGACACTAGACCATCTGTTGAAACAACAGATAAGTCTCAAAAGGGAAAAGTTTGACCTTTGGTCGAAAAGACTCACGACTTTCTATCACGAATGATGAAACAAAAGCGCACTCGAGAGAATTAAAACGAGGGGATTAAAAACTGAGTTACCGGAATCAAGAATTATTCGAATTTTACAACCAACCGAGCTCGCAACAAATTCACTTCACCAACAAAGGACACCAATCCGCATCACACTTCACTGACTTTATTGAGTATCTCTTTTTTGCACTTCGAGATCTGAGACTGGCCAGCTCAGATCTCCAACCCTTAACAGTCCTTTCAAATCTATTTTTCAAATTTTTCTAACTCACGGATTTTTTATACCTAGACAACCGAATCCAGGTCTCTGCTAAGCCAAACTATGTAACAGAAGCCCAAAATTCGGCGTTTATATTCATCTTGCCAAGCAGACATGATGCACCGAACCGGTACACTACGTCATCATCCTCAATGGCGAATCATCTACACGAAGACACACCCCCGCCTTTCCTCAGCAACTGCCAATACCAGGAAACGCCTCAAAAAACAAGTTACCAGCAGCTGCAAGAAGACGAGAATTTATGACTTTGCGCTACCTTCAAAACATCTAAGCTTTATGGAACAACTGATTTTCAGTCTTTGACCAATTTCAGGAATGTTGGTCAATCATTTGTGGGTGCACCCTTTTCATCCTTTTCCGAAGAATGTCCTCTCTGCTTGCTCTAAAATTGAATTTTCAATTTTTATCTCAAGTTTTTTCATGGATTTAGCAGTATAAACAGCAGGTTTTAAAAGTTATGAATAAGCCTTTGTACAACATGGTCACAAAGAAGAAAAAAGGGAACAATTCCATCAACTGAGCAAGGTTTCAAAAGAATCCTTTCTATATGCAGAATAATCTAGAAGGTGTGAACATACTCCTTAGCTTTTGCTTAAATTTCAAATTTATCATTATTTTTTCAACAGAATGGTTTAAATCACGAGGCGATTCAAGAATGCCCCTACATGGATCAAGTTTTGAGCGAGGTTCTCCGGATTTATCCCCTAGACTCAACGCAAGTATATTGCTGAATTATGCATGGAAAATAATGAGGAAATCAAGAAGTCACCGATTTTTTTCTCTCTCCAGAATCGACCGAGAATGTACGAAGTCTTGCGAAATCAATGGACTGCAATTCAAAAAAGGAGATGCAGTGGTCATCCCCATGTGGTCCATTCAACATAATGAGGACTATCATCCTGATCCAGACACTTTCCGCCCTGAACGGTAACACTGGTGGTACCCTGCATTTCCACCTCCCTCAATTAAACTGTCCCCTAATTTGATGGTCGAATTTGCAAAGAGGTTGACTACTAACTTTAACCTTGCTCCGCAATTTGGCCTGCTTATGCCATTTTTTGGAATTTTTGCATTGATATTTTTGAATTTCAAGTAGTGTCTTGCAATTTGACTGTTTTGCAATTTGACCCTAGTTTTGCAATGGATTAGAGTCAAATTCCAAGGTACCATCTGTAAAGGTATTCCATTGGTGATAACATTTGTAATAATTGATGCAAAAAATTAATGGATAATACAATTTTGAATTAATGCCCTGGGAGTTCTTTCAAAAGATAAAATCTTTCTAAATTTTGTTGCAAATTTTTTGGGAAATCTAATGTCGTGCCCCACAATTGAATCAATTGGTGTATACATTAAATAAACAAAGTTTGAAGAAAGAAAAAAAGAACTTCAATCAGCTGACCTGAGGTAATAAGCATGTGAGTCATTTATAGGGCAAATATATTTTCATTAAGAGGTTCAAAGGAACAATGCAGTCAAACATCTTCAAATTCAACTACCGTATTATTGGGACCACAAAATTTTGATTTAGTGAGTTTTTGAGTTAGGGAAACTAGCGTTAGCATTTTTTGCTTGGAAAAAATGAAGCATCACAGAAAGTTAATATTAGTGATCTATTGTGTCTTGAATTTCTCTATTTTAAATGAGTTGACAACATGATGCCGAAGTCACTGGATATAAATTTTTTTTCGCAGAGGCTTGACCATGAAAATCATTGAGCCAGGGAAGACTTCAATATGTGATCCTTGCGTTAAAATGTGCTGCAGGAAAAATAGAAAAAAAGCTTAAAAAGTTATGTTTATACAGTACAGTATACGGATTTGGGACGCTTGAGTTATGAAAAATATTTGCTGCAATAAATGAAGCTTTTACAAAAGTCGATAGATATTTTTAACTTGGTTACCAACATCTCAGAGATCTGGCAATAAATGCAGAGAACGAGTAACAGTTCGATTGCGGCTTCTTTCTTAAATTTTCATTTTTGAGAAGTTTATGAAAATTACTCCCGAAATGTATGGAAACCTTTTTTCTTGAAGGTTCGCACCGGAAAACAAATCGAAAATGGTCCCATATACATACTTTCCCTTCGGCCAAGGACAAAGGGCTTGCATCGGAATGCGATTCGCTTCAGAACAAGCTAAGCTGACCCTGGGTCACTTTATCCTGTCTTTCAAACTCTCCAAATGTTCTAAAACATACGTAAGTTTATCAAGAAAATCAATATGAATTCACTGCTGCGATGAATTAATTGCGTTCAATATATATGCTACCCGCAGCATCCACCAAAATATGAAGGAAACCGCCTCATGACAATGCCCAAGGACTTGTTTGTCAGGATTGAAAAGCGTGTCGAATAATAAGAATTCATGTGATTCCGTCAAATTTTCATCGATTTAACTGAGGTACTACATAAAACTTAGCGAATCGTGTTACAGTTTCTTCTCCTTCAGAACTTGTGAAGTGCTCAAAAACTCGCTGCAGATGACGAAAGAATTTTTCAACATCCTCGTCGCGAAATCTTGATTATTCAAACCGAACGCAAAAATCCATCCGCAATAATCGCATAAATTTTAGAAAGTTGATTTTAGAAGCAGGCTTTATTATTAAGCATCCGTCACAGCACATAAAAACAGAACACATGTACCTGCTTATCACAGATTTGAATATAAATCGCAGAAAATTACAAATTTTCGCGAACAGCATTTATTATAATATTCTGAATGACACGCACAATACTAATTTGAGGAATCGTGAAAAAAATTGTTTTTCATATTTTTTTGCATTGTTTTGTTCATTTTCTGCATGAAAAAAGAATAACTCCACAGTAATTTTTCTCCCAGGAGAATACTTTCAAATTTTGAGAAAAACAAACTTCGAAACAATAATCTTAAAAATGAAAAGCAAAGTCATTGCATCTGACAAACATGAGTTCTGAGCTCGCAGACACGCCTATTTCAAATAAATATACAGTCACCCGTTTTAATGGACTTAATTCATGCAATGGATTAGTCCTTTAGGCTAGAAGTCTGTTAGCAAGTTCACTTTCCCTTCAGGTTTACATGTGGCTTTAGTTCAAAAATGTAACAGAATAATTTGGAAAAAATTTAGAAACACAGTCATTCTTGAACTGAATCAAACCTGAGCTTTATACACTTTCAAAACAGGAAAGTAGAAAAACCATAAGTCACTATACTCAGTCATCCTCAAAAAATGAAAAACATTAAAACAACACATTAATCACTCAGAGTCACTGTTGTTGTGAACTTTGAAAAGGTTTTGTGCACCATGCATATGGTCCAGCTTGGGCACCTGATGGCCCAGCTCTATCAGCAGAGAAGAAGTTTTTCATGTTGGTCTGCTTCATCTTCCTTCTTTTCACTAGGCAGAGGAATACTACAAAGGTTATCTGTGGCATCCAGAAGTTGCCTCACTTCTTGCTTCTTGGGATGATGCTTTGTGAAGAAATATTGAACTCTTTCCCAGTCTTTCAAACATTCCTTCATGTCAGCTACTTTGTCCCCTGCCTGTGATTGGCTGGAGAAATGTGCATCAAAGAAGACATGCATCCTGGGAACCGGGGACCAGAATTCAGGTCCTGGGACCTAATGTCCCTGGGCCCCATTTCTGGTTCTTTAACAATATGCAAGGGTGGCACTGAATTGGGGGTGCTAAATCAAAGTTTGACTGTGGATAAATATATCATAATTTTGGCATATTTCATTTTCATGGATCACTCCTGGGCAAGATAAGCTCAAAACCAATTTTGGGCAATCAAATATATTGTTATCCCAATCTACTAAAGATAATTATCTAAAGACACTTTTGATTTAGGAAAGACGTCTCTTTCCAGAGATTGATTAATTTAAAGAATGTTAACTGTTTTAGGACAACCTTTCAACAAGAAGATTTAGTTCTTATGGCCAGGGCTGAAGTGAAACACAACTTCTTGATTTAGAGTAGCAATACATATATTCTGCCCTACATCAGCTATTGCCAGACCAACAATGAATACCTGTACATATGCAAGCAGACCCTCTTATAGATTTTATAAATCTAGATGTGGCTGCGCAACCAAGATGGGGACACCACAAAAGGGGACAAGGGAAATGCCCGCAAACCAGACATGGTGACCTTGTCTGCTTTGGAGCAGTGAGTTGCTAATATGCTAGGCTTGTTTGACATTCTGGAACATTACATAAAAAGGAGGCAGTATTGTCCATATATTGCAGGATGTGATAAAACAATTTTGGTCATAATATAAAGGTATTTCCATGTACCTGGAAATTATTGTTCTTTTTATCACCATTGCCAACGTTAGTACTGTTTAAGTGAAATTTAATTTATTTCATTACTAAATATTAGAGTACATGACATAGAGAGTAAAATACCCGTTTAACAAAGACACAGGGATTTCACCGTTCGAGTGTTATTGTCGGACACACGGAGGCGGATGCTGTCGCATGGCAAACAGTATTTTATGGCAGCAGACGCCTTCATATTGCACAGGCACACACGAGCAAGGTGATTCAGCAGTCATTACAGTGAAGCTATCTCTGATGCTTGTCTGCATCATGTACCCACACCCTAGCTTGGGATGTTTCAGACACAGTCTGAACTTTTGAGTGGATTTTGTGGAAAAACATTCCTTTTTATGTGCGTGTTATTGGTGGTTTTGATGGAAGTTCTCCACGATTGATGCCACCCATACAGTGGAGAGTTTACACCGGAAACTCATGCACTCTAGAATTTTGTTACAATGCAAAAATCAATTGGGACAGCAGGAGAAAATCAACCACGAAATTTAGAGAAAGTTGTGACTACTTTGCAGGAATCTAGATAGCGAATTTTCCATGAGCAAAAAAAAATTATTATGAGATTTTTGTGACAAAATTTTTATGTACACAAAAAACTACCTACATGCAAGAAAAGTTCATTTATCTCATGAAAAATATCCCAGAAAGTGAAATGAACAGTTCTGCAAGCATAAAACTTTGAATTCAAACAATTTGGGGTCATAAAACATGTTTTCTTGCTTTTGTTATCGTCTTTTCGGGTCATTTTCAGTATTTTATTTTTTCTAATGTGGATTCAGGGAATTAAAAAAGAATTTTAAGAATAAAAGTTCAAATGGGAAATTTGCTGTTACTGGTGCTGGAGTGAACAAGTGCGAGAAGTTTTTTTTTAAGTACTCTAGATATTATCTTTAAAAGTATTAGCGGTATTCAGCGAAAATTTCAACAAATAAAAGCTGGGACGTGCAATGAATATACTACTGTATATAATCAAACAAATTGAAGATTTTTTCCTTGAAATAAACCTTATGAGTAATCTGAATATCTTCACGTAAAACTTCATCTCAACCCGTGTATTAATTTCAAAATATTATTGAAAATGACGAACACATATTTGAAATTATGTTGGATTGGAAAATTCAGGATTTTTTAGAGATATAAGGTTTTCCGTATAAGATGAATTCGTGCCATATTCATTTGTGGATCTATCACTGAAACTCACTTGCTGGACCATTATTAACCGAGGCATTACGTTGTTTATGATGCAAAAATATTTTTTTAATGTCAGGAGAACCAAACCTTAAATCATGGAGATTTTGGGATTTGAAGTCCCCCTGTGGATAATTTTGTTCACCGTATTCGTAATTTGGTTCTACAAGTATTTGTATTCCGGATACGACTTTTTCGCTAAAAGAGGGATACCAACAGTCAAACCGATTTACCCGATCGTTGGCAACCTTTGGGGGATTTGGAACAAGGTTGGTTTCTAGACACTAATTTGTTAATCAAATTTTTAAAGAGAGCTTCACAATTTAATTTCGCACAGGACACCCGAAAGTGGCAAGAGGAAAACGTGCGAAAATATGGTACATTTTTTGGGTGAGTGGCAATTGAGTATTTTTCCCACATTAGCGCTATCTAACTGAAAAAATTAATTTTTCCTGATTTTTAGAATGTACGATGGAAAAGCTCCATTGCTTTACGTCAGTGATCCTGAGGTCATCAAGGAAATATTTGTGAAAAAGTTCGACTGTTTCGCCGACCACCAGGTAGAAAAATAAAGAAATCGAACCATTTTCATGAATGAAATTCTGTGAGAAAAAATAATAAAGAGCTATCTTATTTGGCAGCAATTTTCAGCGGGTTTCGATCAGGTGAAATACATTCGAAAATTCCTCTTCGTCATAAGTGGCCAAGATTGGAAAGATGTAAGAAGCTCTGTTACTCCAGCTTTTTCAAGCGGGAAAATCAAGAAGGTTAGTATAGACCCGAAATGTATGAGAAAAAGGAGCGAACACAAAATTGAGCGCGTGCAAAAATCGCCTGAAGCTTAAAACAGCTCTTGTTCGAAGTATTTTTCAGCGCAGAAAAAAAACCTAATAAATGTCTCCAGTGCCTTGGAAGTTTGAAACTTCGATAAATAAGACAGCGTATTTTTTGCCTGTAGAGAACGGCGTTTTTTTTCAATTGTAACAAAAATGGTTTGATTTACATTCTACACGGGGTTTAACGCGATATGGTGAAATTAATCCGCTGCTAATCAAGTTCTGGATCGTTTTTCACTAAAACAATGCCTCAAAAATGTACAGAATTAAATTAAACGAATATTTGACAAACATGTCTTGGAGAAAAAGCGCAGGATTCTAAATTTCGAGTCTATTTTGCAGTTGTGCCTTGAGATCAAGCTCGTCACCGGAACAAAATCACATAACTACATGCCTATGAATTCAATAAGAAATTCCATGAATTAAAGCACTCCTTGGACTTGTGTGTGTCGCATTTACTATTCAATTTATCCACATTTTTTCTTCCATTTGTTGTATACCCCTGTTGCCTTGAGACGCTCTCAACTTTTCTGGAGCCCCGAAAGTTTTTGCATCATTTTCCACTGAATAAATTTGCGATTTATATTTGCAGATGTCACCTATCATGGTGGAATGCTGCGACAGAATGGTTGAAAGTGCACAAAATATCGCCGAAGGACTTGGAATCATTGAGCTGAAGAAGTAAATTATTTTACAATATTCTATAAGTGTTCATAAGACAGTGCAGAAACCGTGTATGGAAACATCAACAATTTACTTATTTCTGAAAATTATTTGGAACAAATAACTAATTGAAACTTACTTTCAGCAAAATCAAAAGGAGAGCGATTAGTTTCATTTCAATTTATGATTTTTTTCATTTTTATACATTTTAAAAGATTATAAGTATATATATTTGTATTTTGAAAAAAAAGTAATGCAAAATCTGGAAAATAATCACTCACAAAGTTAAAAAAAAAGCTCTAGGTTATGATGACATGGACATTTGTTGACCAAGACCCGATTTTACTAAATTTATAAATCGCAAAACGTATTTTTAAAATTTCATGAATATACACTCTGTCTACAACAAAATTCAAGGGACCAGAAAAATTTGCTGCAGAGAGAATTTTCTTGTAGAGAACCCCATATAGCAAATGGCAAGAGAACATTATGGGACAAAATAATTTTTTACAGTACACAGAAAAGTGTTGTAGAAAATATTATTATAAAGTCCACCTATTGCATATAAAAATGTACCCATTTTGAAAAATGTTCAACCTCTCAGTTCAACCTCTCCAAGTCAAATTTCTAGGGACCAGGAAAAAAATTCAACTTGGGGAGGTCTAGACTTGGTTTCAATTTTTGGAGCTTTTGAGTCAGGGAAACAAACCTTTTCCACTGCAAGGGAACGTCAAAAAAAATTTGGAAAATTGTAAATGAGGATATTCTGGGCCTGAACTTGCTTCTTAATGAGTTCACAGTTTTCAGAACTTGGAGGCAGGGGTTCAATTGTTCAATTGGTCATTCACTTCATTTTAAGACGCATAAAAGCATTTGTTTAATTGATTTTCTCTTCATCATTTCAAGGAAATAACCAAAAAACATCAGAAAATTCGATTTATAGAGGTTTTAGCAAAAATGAGTTTGATTTGAGGGGGTTTTAAATCATTGTTTCTAAGTGAATCCAGACAGGGACTTGAAAAATTCTTGTTAATGAGGCGTTTGACTTGGGGGGGGGGGTTTGAGTTATCAATGTTTTTACTGTAAATTGGTTTGGGAAAACTGCAATCTTCCAAAAATTGGCACGGGGATCTGCCCCAGCTTTTAGAAACGAGATTTTCTTCAGTTAAGAAGTAAATAACAACATCAATCACTTAATAACAATTTGGAACTTCAATTATCCATGAAAAAGATAAACAAATATTTAAGCAATAAAGCGCACAGCAGAACCTCTTCGATTTGGCAGGCAAACATACTCGAAAAAGAAGCCGAAAACGCATAGATTGTATCTGGCTCTGAAGAAAGAAAAAGGTCAGATTGATCAGATCAGGACTGGAAATATGACAACGATCAGTGATGATATGCTGATATATAGACAAAAGTATTCTGAGATGTGGAGCCACTTTGAAGCGCTTGATCGGAAAGTTTTTCCTTTTTCCTTGTAGTAAGAAAAAAGTTTGTCCTTTTCAATGCTGGTTCATCCCTTAAATTTCTTCATGACATCCACTGGATTTTAGTATTTTTTGGATTGCAATTTTGTTTTTTTCCTTACAGATCTCACTTATATTATTTCACCATGCATGAACAGGAGATTCCTTGAAACGATGCGAACTTCAAAATGTTTACCTTGGAAAATTCCACTGTACTTTCACTTGTTTTTTTTTTTTTTATTGTTCGGTCCAAGTCATTGGTAATGAGATACCCTATGGGAGCTCAAGTTCAAGTTTGTTCTTCTTGGGAATAAGTACCGCATAAGACTAGTTTTTTTTTTTTACATGGAGCACCATATTGTCAGATTAAAAAGTAAACATATCGTTCAACCCATGACAAAGGGGCTTGTGTTTGACAAGGACTAAATGGAAAACGCTCTCACCATATGAGAAAAAACGTGCTTTGCAAATAACAAGCCCATCTGCAACGTTTCCAGAAAAAAGTGACAGACTTTCTCATTTTATTAAAACCAAGGTATACAGGCGGTACCTTGAAATTTGACCCTAATCCATTGCCAAACTTGGATAAAATTGCAAGACACTTCATTAAATTCAAAAATATCAATGCACAAATGTGAAACAAATGGCCAAAGCAGGTTGAATTGCACGGCAAAGGTCAAATTGCAAGTCAACTTCCCTGCAAATTCAACCATCAAATATCCAAATGGTTGAATTGTGTGAGGTTAAATTGCACGGTACCACCTGTACTGTATTATAAATGTAAAATTGTCACATGCCCAAAATCCTTTGAAAGGATTTGGAAAATTAAACAAGACCTTCTGCAGGCATCAGTTAAAACCGACACACAAAAATAATATAAATAGCTAAATAACAATCTCAAAAAGAATTTGCATTGAATCTGGAAATTTTTGCAGTTTTTTTGGCAAAGTAACTCTGGATGTGATTGCGAGATGTGCTTTTGGGACAAAGTTGGACAACTTGGACGACCCCAATAATCCATTTGCAGTCAACAGCGCCAAAGCTTTTCGACCGCCATTGTTCGACAGCGCTTGGAGTCTCATCCCAGGTATAGGAATTGTGCCAAAAAAACTGATCGAAAAATGTCTATATTCATCATATTTTTACAGACCTTTTCCCGTGGACGCAGATTTTTGGGCTTGAGGCTTTTATAAGCCGAGATTCAATCGAGTTCTTTGTCAAGACTGTAGAAGAGGTCATAAAATTGAGGAAAGCTGACGGTTCTGTGAGTTATTCTCTGTGATTCTGTGTAGAATTTATAGGTGATTTGAAAATGTTCACGTCCAAGAAGAATTAAAAAGCCAATAAGACGGACTTTTTTCGTGCAAAAAGGACGGATTCATGAGTCATGCTGTGAATAATCTTTTTATTTCTTCTGTAGGGATTAACTCTTGGAAAAATGTCCCTTCAAATTTTATTTGGAAGTCTTTGTGAGGATTTGAAATAATACAAGTAAACTGTATTTTCTGGAAAAAAAATCCTGTCTTTATGACTGAAAGGGCATCTTATCTGCATCACATCTGTCAGACCAGTAATGACAAAGACTTAGGAAATGAAAGTAAATCCTGTTCAGCCTTTAATAGGCCAGATTCTCCAGAAGGAAGTCCCTTGAAGATGCACTCTTTTACTGGCAGACCCACAGGCAACTGCAGAAGGAACAACTCTACAAAAGACTCTTGCAGACACACACAACATGTCAAATCAGACAAGACAAATTCTCAGCAGGAATAAAATCCACCAACAGCCATCAGGCAATGCTCAGTGAGAAGTGAAGTCTTTGGAGACTTTACTGGGCTTCCATTCTTCCCAGATTCTTATTGTTAATCACCCTTTTTGCTGCATTGCGGTAAACCAGGTGCCAATCCACTTCCGGGTCTCTGGGCTGCTGCTACGCGTGACATAGGCGTGCCCAAGCAAGGATGCTGCGCTTGGGTCACGCCATGTGTACGCAACCCCACAACATCCAAATACATGTAGTACCTTGCAATTTGACCTCCTGCAATTTGACCATGCTGCAATTTGATGGTCAAATTTGCATGGAGGTTGACTCATAATTTGTCCGTTGTCCCACAATTTGACCTGCTTTTGCTGCTTTTTTGAATTTTTTGGCCAATATTTGTCCAGTTTCCTAAGTGTCTTGAAATTTACCCTAGTCTAGCAATGGATTATGGTCAAATTGAAAGATACCACTTGTATTTTACTCTTGAACTTAACAGTGAGCAACAACAAAAAATTCAAGAAATATACTCTCTGCTTATTGCAGATACCCACAGCATCAACTTTTTAGATTAAAGTGACTTATTTTGATATATTGACAGAAATTAATTGATCAAAGCAATTCAAGGATACTGTTGTCAGGGAACAAAAGAGATTACCCAAATGCACCCATACACAAAACAGCTGCATGTAGGAAACTTTCTACAATTGAACTTCATCTAACAACCCAAAAAACCAGCTCAAAACAAGTCCTCAAGATAACAATCTAAAAAATTACAGCCTCTCAAAACAAGACAAACTAACTTGATTTCCTCATCCATTTTGCTGGTGTTGGGAATCTGGTGATTTTGAGAGTGAAAATTGCTTACCAGAAAGACTGTGAAACCTGCTATAGATACATTTGTTCTTGGAGACTTTGTCTCAGCCAAAAATGGTCCAACATTCTGTTTCCTTTTTTTCTAAAGTGACTCTTCAAAATTTCTTTTTTGCTGGACTTTAGAGTCCCTGACAATTACGATTTTTTTTTTAAGCATACATGGCAAATTTTCAGGGACAAATAAAATACTGCATCACACCAGTAAAAAATTAATTAATTGAGTAAAAGATTAACCACTGCCTTGTGGTTAAAAACCAGTGTTTTTTT
>CAJPEX010005943.1:0-14384 GCA_905338405.1 Notodromas monacha | reverse complement strand
TAGACTTGGTATATGTTTTCTTTTTAATTTGGCAGGTGATTGACAAGTTCATCGGATTGAGGGTCAATAAAGATATGGAATCAACAGGGATTGATCACACGCTGCATGATATCCCTATTCAGGTAAATAATACATTATTTTCAAGTCGCAATCTTCAATTACACTAATTTAAAATGATGTAGATCAGTGTTCCCCAGCCTTTTTTTGAAACAAATCTCTTTGAAAAATAATTTGGACTGTCAAATTTCCTAATCAGATTTTGTGAACTGACATAATTTCAAAACATTTCTGCAGACTCAAAAAAGTTTTGCTTGGAAGCCTTCATGGTTCAAAGTTTTTTGCATTCCCTGCAAAAAGTTAAGAACTATTGAAGCAGCTATATATAATGGAATGTCTTCAACAAATTATAAAGGTGGGCTTGGAGGAAGGTTTCATAAAGAAAAACTAAAATAATTTATTCCAGTGGGGAAATTTTGTCTGTAATGTTATTAAGAGAAGAGCCAACTTTTATTCGTCATCAGATAATTTCAATTTCCATTTTCTTTCAAAAATTTCAGAAAAACAAGACTTCATTGCATCTTTTGTTAGATTATTCTACTGAATAAAATGTATTATTATCCAGCAGACTGGAAAAAAAGTCTACTAATTATTTCCTTTTTTAATAGGGTGGTGATTGGGGTTTCAAACCTTCAGACTACGGCTTGGAACCTGGTGGAATCAGACACAAGGACAAAAATGATGAGTTGACAACTAGTAAAAATAATCTGTTTAGGGCTTCATCGTCGAATTCTGTTTCTTCTGTGACTGCCCTGGTTCCACAACATTTACAAAATGCATCAACCACTTTGGTCTCTTCTATTCAAGGCATGGAATTCATCTCAAATTTGGGCCGAGCGAGAAGAACTAATCGTAATGTGGTACATCAGATCATCCATGAATTGGAATGAAATTCATCTCGGGCAACGGTAAATTGGCAATAAATTTCTGAGTGTATCCTGATGATCCATGACCATTGAAAATTGAAAATGAAAAGGTGGTAAATGCTGTTTAAAATAGTTCCAGTTTTGCACAAACGCATGGCCGGGTGTGAAATACATTTTTGAAATGAAAAAAGAAACGTGTGTGCCATATCATATTGTATTGCCGATTTGATCTCTTGTTTGGATTTATAAAAATATTCAAACCTTCATGGAAAAAAATCAATAAACAAATATTCACTTGGTTTCTTGGTTTTTTTTTGCAAGCGTGGGCACAAAAGAAGTTTGGCCATGACCATGAAATCCAGCCACATTTTTAATGAACAGCTCAGAAACTTATATAATTTCACTGGAGTGAAGCTTAAGACTCTAAGATCACGAGAATATAAACAGCAATGTATCTAGTAAACTGAAATGTTTGTCCTACATTTGGCAGTTCTATATATTCGAACTCACTCTTGGTACTACTTTCGCCAAACCAGCATCAGCAATAGACATAATGGCAGGATATAAATCGCCAGTTCATAGTAAAAAAAAAAGTTACTCATAAATCCTAATTCCGAAAAATCCTCAACAGTCCCTTCAACGAGACGGAAGGTATCAGAACAAAATGAAAAATACAGTAATGCTAAATTGCCAAAATATTAAAGATTCTGTCCAATAAGAGATTGAAAATATTGAAGAATTTTTTCTGAAAAATATGTTGGTATTCCTATAGAATGAGAAGTACGAGATCCGTAGCAATAATATTTGAAAAATTAATATAAGAAGAATACAAATAATACAAATAAGAATAAGAAATGCAAGTTAATATGCATAAAAAATCGATTAATAAGTGTGCTGGTGTAATTTGGGAATTCAAAAATGTTACCGGACTTTTGAAGGTTTTCGCATTTACTGTAATTGTTGCCTACATCCGCCGAATTTCTGTGCATCGGTAAACACTGTCAATTAAACATTTTGAGGGTGTTTTTCGCGTAGGTTTCTTTAGCTTGCCAACATTTAGCAGCTTTTTTTCCCTGGAACAGAAGGTCATTAAATTTGACTTTCGTAAAGAAGGTCGACGGGTGTGAAGGTTTATAAAAAGGCTTATCGATTAGAAACCAATCGTGTACAGTTTACGTCACGTTTCCAATACCTGCAATTAATTTTTTGAGAAGCCAAAAAGAAAGAACTTGGATGTCCATGATTACTACATATTGAAGGCAACGCCTATTTTCAAGGGTGAAGAGTTACGGAGAGTTCCGGGAAACCATTCAACGTCACTCAAAATATTATGGCAACCTTGCACTTTTTTTCCGTGGATTGACAGAAAATCAGCTCCACCCATCCAGTTTGAATCTCATAGAAATTTAATCCCAGGAGCTGGTTTTGAGTGTAGGTTTCTTTATAAGTTTGTGATCCAAGTGTCAGTCACAAAAGGGCTTTACTTGAAGGAATGCAGGAAAAACTGCCCTCCAGTGAGGATTTTTTAAGGCAAAACTTCCTGCTGCAAGATTAGAAAAAAACTTTACTTGGGCTTTTGGTTCAAAAATAAAAAATTTCCTCATTTGCAGTGCTCCAATTCCACCCAGTAAGGGATTTTTTATTAAAATTTTTCTGTAACGTTAGAAAAAAAAACCTCACTTAAATATGGCCTTGGTGGGCAGAAAACTGTTCAAGAATATCCTAGCTTTATTTCTCATATAGGTTGAAAGCAAGGATTTGTATATTGTAGACTCAAGTAAATTACTAGCTGTTCTTGCTTGTGACAATACTAAACCATTACTATTTGCATCATCTAACATCCCCTAATACATGATGCTGTAGCTATTTTGACATATTCATGGCACTTTAGTAAAAAATTCCTCCAACTCTCAAAGGTGTGCAGGGTGTAACTCCTGCAGCATAAATACATTAGTTTGTGCATCACCAGAGCACCTTATCTTCTTATGTCCAGCATTTCATATGGATAGAAATCAGCTTAAGAAAGATTTAAAAATACTGAAATTCAATGCAGAGACACTTTCTGAAATCTTAAAGGATCAAGATCAACTGTTGGCTTTATATGATTTATCATCAAAGATTCTCTCTAAATTGTTCATTCAACTAAACCTCATACAGAAGCAAGCTAAAGACCTTGTGATTTAAATAAACTTTTACTGCTACTTTGTTCTCAATGTCAGGAAATGGATGGGTGCATGCATACATGTCAGATGTCCAGTTTTAAATTGTTCATTCAACTAAACCTCATACAGAAGCAAGCTGAAGACCTTGTGATTTAAATAAACTTTTACTGCTACTTTGTTTTCAATGTCAGGAAATGGGTTGGTGAATGCATACATGTCAGATGTCCAGTTTTATTTTGTGGATTGTGTTCTCTTTTATTTTTGTCATTAATTTGTGCTTTGTTTCCTGCTTTGAAGTGATTGGATGTCTTTGAGGGGATTTGGGTTGGGTGGGGAGGGGGTTTGGATATGGGAGTCTTGGCTGTACCTTGTGAATGCTGAAAAGCAGCAAATAAAGGGTTCCATTAATTCATTCATTCCCAGTGTGATATCATAAAAACCATTTCAATGAAAACTTTAAAAATTGGTAAGGCAACTTCTTTCATTAAGCTGCTGTTCTCCAGAGCTGTTTTTAAGGATAAAGGAGATGCACAACCAGCAATTTATATAGCAACCATCATGCTTCCTTCAAGAGGATGCACAAATTCCCAAGATTTAGGAGGTGGAGGTGAGAAGTGCAACCCAAAACAGAGCAGTGAAGCAAACTTTCTTGGTGCCAGCCTCACATGGCTTCTGTGATCTCCTGCATGGAAATTTATTTGGTATGACTAGATTACTCAAAATCAGTTTCACTCAATGATAATCACAAAGTGGCGCATTTCCATCTGTAGCAGTGAAATTTCTCATTATTCTATTTTGATGACTTTTTTTATGAATTCCCTTTGTAATGATCAGGAATAGGGAACTTATCCAGAATTGACCAATGATGACAAAAGTGATGGTTGGCTGTTGTGATTAATCAATGAAAGTAATTTTGAGCAGTCCAGTCATCCAGGACATAATTTCTTGCACTCAGTCACAGGAGCCATGACTCTGGCACCCAGCAAGCTTGCATCAGAATCTTGGATAGAGCAAGAGATCCCACTGATGAATTTGTTTGGTTGCACTTCTCATCCCCACCTCTAAAATTTTGAGAATGTGTGCATTTCTTGAAGGTAGCAAAAACTGTGCTAATCAAATTACTGGTCCTGCACCTCATTTATCCCTAAAAACATCTCTGGAAAACTGCAGCTTATTGTAAGAAGTTGCCTGACACATTTTTTTTAGTTTTCATTCAAATGGTACTTGCGATCACACTGTGGCACATGGAACCATAAAATTTCGTACCATTCAAAACAGAATTGCATGAAAAACCTCTCATTTGGGCTTTTCATTGTCACAGCTTAATTTGCTACTGAGCTATTGTATGTTGAAAATTGGTTTACATTTTTTTTTCTGGCCCACCCTGCATAGCCACTGATGACAGAGCAACATGCAAATTTTTTCCTCCTGGGAACCTCGGGATCCGTCGACACAAGGGGATCCCATATGTACTGATTTCTACTGAACGTATATAAAAAAAATTGTAACCGATGCAGTGGTGATGGTATATTGTATCAGTCAAAACAAAATTTTGAACCGCAAAATGGAAATGAAAGATTAATTCAGCTCAGAACTTCAGAATTTACTGCAACGAGGCTTGAATTTCATTAAACGCGAAAGACGCGAAGTTTGGATAAGTTTGTACTGTACATGAATTTTAAAATCAAGTATTATGTTAGTTACTTAATATCTTAAGATTAGTTGGTTGATGTAATCAGAGGCTCCTTCTTTCTGTATATGCGTTAATACAGCACATGATCATATTGGACTAATTTGTTTCGTATTGATCGTAAAACTGAATGTATACTGGTACTTTTATAACCAATTATACTTGACAAATTAACGAAAAATTTAATCACGTGGCATAAATGAACGTTCTTTAGAAGCTAAGTACATATTTGTGACGCGAAATAGAGATAATTTAGGCTCAAGAATAACGACGTTGTAAAATATTGGGAATGATCTTTCAGCTGCTTCAACAAAGAAAAATTTGCAAAATTTTGTCAAATAACTCCATGATTTAGAGACTCCCCCAAGGAGAAAACCGTTGATAACATTCAATTCCCAGCCCAGTAAGTTTCACTTCGAAAAAATAACTGACACTGTACGGTGTGCATATATTCTTGGTCAATAAAATGAGACAGATTGAAATTTACTGTTCCAGAAAAACTTGAACCCTCCTTTGTAACACACAAAAAAAGATGCAGTTGTTGATACATTTGAGAAGACTGCATCACGTCTCTTATACATATTGCCAATCTTTGTGGCGGAAAACTTGTTCCTATTCGGTCTCAAATTCCCTATACTGTAGTAAATCCAGCGGATTTCCTGATCTACGCTGAAAGAAAGAGTATGAAAAATTCTCTTCCCCATCGCACATTCCCAAGGCTGAATTTATCCCGCAGGAAGAACATGCATCAAGCAAAGCATTTTTGGGACGTTCTAGGATGTTCTCTTTCTTTTATCCCGAGGGTCTATTTTTCGTTGTTGTTGCCGCTGACATAGCACCACATACATATATATATATGCAAGCCAGCTTACCTTCTTGGTTATCTATCAAAGTCTGGAAATGCACGTATTTTTGGTGGATCAGGCACAATACAATGCATATACTAAGTCAGGAGCCAGAATATAGCATGATTCGAAACGTTTCCTGTTAGGAAAAAACAAAACAAAAACAGATGGAGATTCTGTCCGTGATATAAAAGTTTTAATGCTTTTCAATAGATGTGACGTTAGCTAAAATTGTATCGCGCTACCAAAAGAGCAATAAGCAAAGTTTCATGTAACAGAGAGAGGTACCGCAACATTCGGACGATTCGACCTATGGACACTTGAAACAGAAATCGTCTGCCCTGAGCGATGAACATCTGGACAATGTCTCGAGATATGACCACTTTTCAAGCATTTATTAAAAATGAGAATATTTTGTTTTTTCTACATTTCGATTTCTCTGCAACAAATAGAGTTGTTCCTATATTCACAGAAATTAAAAAAAAATTATTATAAAATTGCATAATTCCAATTCGAAATCAGGCTGATTTTTGCATATTTGTATGAAGTTTTTCTCTCTCATCATTTGTGCATAGTAGGGTACACCCAGACTTGTTTTTGTTGTTTGAATCTTGAGCTCTTTTTGATGTCAACAAATCAGATTCTGTGTGGCTTACTTTTACACAGTTATTTTTTATTTTTATAAGTTGAGGAAACAAATTTGTGTCAATTTTTTCGGGGACTTCATCCCTAACTTTTTCTGAACAGAAGAACCAATGAAGCAGCTTTCCATAGAAATCGTGATTGAACATATGGACGCTCCGATACGAGGACAAGAAGGTACAAGAACCAATTACGTCCGCATCTCGGGGCCTTACTGTACAAATTCCTGGCAGATTCTTCTAATACTCCGATGAAAGAATTAATTCAAGCCATAGAGATTTTTTTTTCAATTTTGAGAATAAATTTTTTTGACGAATCCTAGTTTTTCTAAATAAAAAAGACGAGCGTGGAAAAAATTGAGTGATTGAATAAATTCATCAAGTTTTCCATTCGATAACATCCTGAAAAAAACCTCTGCACAAGAAAGTGTGCGATAGCGTATATCAGACAGAGGCACTGGAAAATATAATTTCAAAAACAAAACGACAAAAAAGCGTACTGAATGACTTATGAATTAAGATAGACATTAAAATATTGAAGTTTTTCTGCTCAAGTGCCCACATTTTACTAAAATACGAGTAAATTCGTGGTAATCCGAATGAATCTATTTCAAGTGTCGCCTCATTTCCTGATGGTTAATGTAGCGCAAGTTTCCGGCGAAATCCAGACATTTCCGAGAAATTTCTGCCGGCTGCTATTTCAATCTTGGCGGAATGTACAACTTGAAATGAATTTCAGTAATCTCTCCAAGTACAGTATTGTAGTACCGAAAAATGGGATAATATCAAGGAATCTTCGACTTCCGGCGGAAATTTGTTCCCCGGGCAGAAGACATATATTCTTGGGTCGAGAAAAATTGCTGAATTATTCGGCGGTTAACTCTTCCGAAATCGAATGCGTATTTATGTGGATCTCGAACATACAACTGATACCATAATGGCGGAATTATGCTGGGGAGTATTTCCTCCTATGCCTTCACGAAAAGAAAAAAACGAGCGAAATTCAAGGGAACATATCCGATACTAGAAAGAAACCCCCGGGAAGTCGTTTTCCACCCGCATAAACGGCTGCGTATTTCGAACCCCAGCCCCGAAAAAATAAAAAGAACCCTTTCCACCAGCTTCATATACAGTATATATAAAAGAAACCCGACTATAAGGAATGAACTATTGTCGCAATTTTCGTTTCTTTTTCCGCCTCGTCAGAAAAATGTGCTTTTGCCTTTTCATTTCCATCACAACTCGAGCAAATTCCCGTGGAACAAACTGCGTTTTTCTTTTCTGGACTCCGAAACGCATTTGTTCCATCATATTTCGAGACCTCAATTCATTTTTCTTCTCTCTCTTCAGCAGTCGAAGACTTACATGCTTGAAGACTTCAAGTAATTCGAAGTTGGCAGGAAGGGAAAACTTCGCAGTGCTCTTTTAAAAATAGTTTACTTTTTTGCCGAGTTTACGAGGTGCAGGGATAATCTTAATATTTGCGTTCCGGAATTCATTGGAGAACTAACTTCATCCTTGCTCTATTTATAATCCGACGGGTTCCGTAACTGAAAATTCGGTGTCACACAAAATTTTCCAAAACTTTTTAGATTCAAAGGGTGCTGGGGACTTAAATACTGTATGTAAGTCCCCAACACCTTAAGTATGGGAAGTTAAATGTTATATTAATCAACCACCAGGATCCCAAAGCATTTGTCCTAGAGCCAAAGAACTTGCCCCCAAAATCCTTGGAAACTTGTATGACAGTGTGCATCATTGTCTTTGATTTTCCCTCTGTATCCAAGTAGAAAAAGATAAAATTGAACTTTACTTACACAAAAACAAGTCCTCTTTTTCACACCAAAAAAACCTATAAAACCTCTGAGAACCTGTACTGAATATCTCACTCCCATTATTCTCAGCTTCCACTGCTGAATATCAAACCAATAATTTTCTTGGAAATTGTATAAACTTTTGTGTCTGTATATTTCTCCCAAATAAAATGCTGAGTTTTTGATTCTTTTGGGACTTGAATAAATATCAATCACTTGGATCCTCTATAGAGAGGCTCACAGCCATGCAGTCCATGGCTGATAATGGTGTTTTATTCATAGAATCTATTTGTTTTGGGAAAACTCTAACAAGGAGACAACATTTTTGAAAAAATGCATGGAGATTTTTGACCAGCTAAAGCATTTACGCACGTAGAAAAAATATAACTTACATAACTGACATACTGTATATAACCGAACCAGGTGAGAAATTATAGCCATATGCGTTGTTTTCACAATTTAACTTCGATCAAGATCAAGAAACAATTATTATTTGAAGAAGTGTCTGTGCTTAAACATCCATATAAGATACGTTTCAGTTCAATGTCTGCGAGGGATGAATCTACTTTTAAATTTTTTAACCTCAGTATCATCAATTCCCACGAAAACTTCCAGTTCAATAAGTTTGAATTCCCAAAATTGATAGTCTGAATTTTAAAAGACCTTTTTTGGTTGTATACTGTTTAATTTTTCCAAGGCAAACATTTACGATTCTGTGCCTACACTTATTCAAGATTAATTAATAACTGGGTCAAATGGGCTTTACTAGTTGTAAACATTCTAGATGCGAAGACTATGCTTTTTAAATTATATCGTAGATTTGCATTGTTGCGCAGTTCCGACCGGAACTTCATCTTATTGATAATGAGTTGAAACACAGAATTTTCCTGGGGCTCAAAAGTGAACTAATCCCTGAATATCCAGACGATGTTCCTATGTTTAATGGAATTTTAAAACCCCAGCCTTTTTTTTTCGAAGGACAATTTTTTTCTTTTACTGCAAAGAATTTCAAGGTTTTCTTGCAAAAAGCCTAATAGTGTGTATAGACAAAATAATATCGGATGAACGAATTTTTCCGTTGATGAACGGGGCGTAGGTACGGTTCGAGTTTTTTCTCTCCGAGATATATACCCTTTTTGTAGTACAATACTGAGATAAATGCCTGTCACGTGCAGTTATAAATCTTTTTGTCCTTGACCTCTGGAGCTGGAATTGATAGAAGAACTATCCCGAAAAAAATAGAAATATATGCGGAGGTTGTCCTGAATATGCTGATTATTTCAGCCCTGTTTGCACAACAAAGGAACTCCCCCCAGAATTACCCTCGATGGAATCGTCGATGTGATGTTTTGCATTTTCAGCAGTGAATCAATCAGGCCATAGTATGTACATTTTTTAAAGATGAGTTGATTTAGCAGCTATTTAAAGAATGCTAATGCGGAATAGAATGCTAATGCGGAATAGAATGCTAATGCGAAATAGAATGCTAATGCGAAATTTGCAGCAAACGTTCCCAGGAAAAAAAAATCTAGGAGCAATTCGGATAAAAAATTTCTGGAAAATTCCGGATATAGTTGCGAAATATACAGTCCCTCAAAAGAATGGTTGGACTCGAAAATAGAAGAAAAATTTCGGCATGAGCTTGAATATAATTTGAACAGGCATTTAATCATTACTCAATCATTCAGTGGTCGGCAAAAAGCAATCGAAACTCAAAAAGGAAACTGAAAAAGAATTTGACGTCATCAAAAAATTTTATGCTTGCAGAAAATTACAGATTATGCCATTTTGGCAATCTGAGTAGACCAACTTCAAGCGTTCAACTAAAGCCGCATACAGTAAATATATTCAATTTTTCACTTTTAAAAAGTATGAGGGTTTGAATCGATCAGATTTACTCCTTCCCAACAAGGATGGAATGAATGCAATTCTGAAAATACACACGATTCTTCCGGCATTTTAAACAAATAAAGGATCAACTGCGAACATCAATCAGATCAGCTTCTTTTTATGCATGTGAACTCAGACAAACGAATTCTAAACTTCTCTTCAGGGGAACAGTTCAATTAGATTTTCAAACTTCCAAAAGAGGACCCTACATAGATTTGATATTCCAACTTGAACCTTTCAGTCATGCACTGGCATTTCCATTATTTGAGGCACATGAATATTGTATAGACTGTT
The DNA here is from genome assembly GCA_905338405.1 of Notodromas monacha. Taxonomy (NCBI): domain Eukaryota; kingdom Metazoa; phylum Arthropoda; class Ostracoda; order Podocopida; family Cyprididae; genus Notodromas; species Notodromas monacha. The sequence continues at coordinate 4,125 of CAJPEX010005943.1, read as the reverse complement.
ATCCCAACCTACTAAGAGAATTATCTAAAGACACTTTCAATTTAGGAAAGACGTCTCTTTCTGAAGATCAATTAATCTAAAGAACATAAACTCTTCAAGGACAACTTTTTCAATGAGAAGATTTAGTTCTTATGGCCAGGGTTGAAGTGAAACAGGACTTCTCAATTTAGAGTAGCAATACATACATTCTGTGCAGCATCAGCTAACACAAGACCAAGAATGAATACCTACATATGTACATATGTACATATGTAAGCCGACCCTTTTATACATTTGATAAGAACCAGACACAACTGCGCAATCAAGACAGGGACACTGCAAAAGGGGGCAAGGGAAATGACTGCAAGCCAGACATGATGACCTTGTCTGCTTTGGAGCAGCAAGTTGCTACATGAGACTTGTTTGACATTCCGGAAAATGATGTAAAAAGGAGGCAGTATTGTCTGTATACTGTGGGACATGATAAAACAATTTGGTTACAAGACTGTATTGTCAAAGTGCACTTTTTTCAAGTAAAAAACTATCAAAATTCTTGCAAACAAACCATTCCGCGAATAACTCTGATGCGAAGCACATATAACAAAAACCAACACGTTTATACAGTATAATCATTCATATATGTCACGGCATGTCTGCTGGTAAGATCATATGGGTCCTTTCGTCATTTCCCTTATTACGAGCACCGAGCAAAGATTTTTGTTGTTGCGTCAATTTTGAAAAAAATAATGTACAAAAATACACGAAGGACATCCTCGAACCTATTTCCGGTCCCCGCTGGCGCACATTCCACCGCCATATCGCCCGCAAAATAATGGCGACACCGGACGACGAGGCACTCGCCCATAGGAAATCATCGGCGCGGCTCCCGACCTGATCCGACCTCGCTCCGGAAAGATGATGGTGCAGCGATCGAGCACAAACATCGCTGGGCAGGGTAATAATCGATGGCCTGTCCTTCCGATTCCAGGACGAGAGCAGAAGAAGGAGGTGTAGAAGCACAGGAACTCAAAAAAAAAAAAAGCAGACGAGGAAAACAAAGAAATGGAGAAAATGACAGGGAAGAAATAAATAATCTTGGAGTATAGAGGCGAAAAACGCAGACTATGGGTTCGCATCCAGAAATGTCCTGATGGCTGGCTGACTTTCGAGGGAAACATGATGGATCCCTTGCGATTTGAGCGTCATGCGACACGTTTGTCACGGAAACATTCTTCGTCTCTATATATGCAGGCAGCATTTTCGAAAAGGGGAGCCGAAGTCCATTACCGAAAAATAAAAAGCACAGGAAAATCTGCAGGCAAAAAAATAAGGTTTGAGAAAGCTTCGGGCAAGAGGTTTTCTTTCTCAAGTTTTCATTCAAGTTTTCTTTTTTTGGCGACCAATTTGGGCGACAACATTTGATGGTGTTGGGGAACCAGAATTCGGGCCCAGGGAGATCAGATCCTAGGACCTGGATTCTGGTCCTATTTTCCTTGGTGCATCCGTTTTCCTGTGTGCATCTGTTCCCCAGATGCACAACTTTACAACTTCTTCCATGCACATTTTGTCTGCCAATCACAGGCAAGGAAAAACGTCCAGTGCTTTGGTCAGGTCAGCTGACAGAAGCATTGGGCTGAATCCTACAAAAACCCAGCACTCTTCCAATCCCAATAACCAGTCCTTAAAATTAGCTCTTACAGTAAACTTCCTCCAAACATCCAACCCCAATTCTTCTGATTCACTTGTTGCATTGTATTATTGCACCCTAAATTTGTGTGAACAATTTTTTTTTTATTGAATGTGTGTTGCATTACTGCATTTATTGTGATGCATTATTTTTGCATTGTGATTTATTGTGGACTGTGATTAACCCAGACAAAACTAGGGATATGTAATTAAGGTACCCGCTTAATTACATATTCCCCGGCTGCAAACCAGCTGATTGCCCTGCCTTATTATTTCCCACCTTTTCTTCCACTGTGCTATGGTTCAATTCTTTATGTTGGGTTGATTGATTCCTCAACAGATGGTGATTAACAGCCAATAATGGATGTATTTTCAGACTTTACTATCCTCTGAGTTCAAGCCAGCAACTCATTTTTTCACTTTTCAGACACATTAAAAAAGTATACATATTTCAAAAATTTAGTGATACATACTCATTATGAAAAAGGAATGGACCACATGTTGGGTGGACTAAAAAAATGTGAACCAAGTTTTGAATCAAATACCTCATTAGCATCTTATATTGTGGCAATGAAAAAACCAAACAAAAGCTTCCAAAAGTTGGGATTGTGTGCATAATCTTGAATCATGATTTTTGCTGCATAAATTACCAGTGCCTGCACCTCATTGATCCCTAGAAACAGCAGCTTATGGTGAAAGGAGTTGTCTGATAAATTGATGTATTTTTTCAAGTTTTCATTCAAATGGCTCTTGTGACCATATGCCATGGCACTTGAGACCATGAAACTACATACCTTTCAAAAGAGAATTGAATACGCTTTCACTTGGCTTTGTTAACATGGCTACAGCTCAATTTCATTATCAGCAGCAATTCTGAGTCAAATATTGCTGCACTGTTTTGGCCCAATAGTTTTTATTTCAAGTTTGTGAACAAAAATGAAACTAAAAAGTTACACATTCCTTTTTTACACACTTTTTCCTGAGTTGTATGCAACCCATATATATGTAGGCAAGATGAAGGCTGAATTTTCAGTTCAGCCATTTGTGGAAATTTCGACATGAATACTTCAACAAACTGATCTGGAATTTATTCGTCTATGACTCACATTGATGGGAAATGGACGTAAACGTCAGAAGGTCACAGGGTCAGCAAAAGGTCAGGTTTCTGAATCTTGTACATTGAAAGAGATGAATTATCGCAACCAAAGCAAAACATGTTATTCTCGTTGGAGGTGGTCAACAGGGTTTGCAGAATTATTTGCGCTTCTCTTTTGGTTTAACTATTTTTTATGTGTGAAATCCAGATAAATCAGACTCAATTTAATGCTTTTAGCCTCAAACTCATTTCTTGGTAGGGAAATCAGCATGAGAATTGTACGTGGCATTTCGAACTTATTCTTGACTATTTCATGCCTGATCTTCTTGTATGGAATGTTGGTAGCATTAGGGCGATAAAATATTTATAAAAAGTAATATGGTCGAGTACTTCCCGAAGTACCAAAGTATCTCTTGAGGAGAGACTAGTTGTGAGCCCATTACTTGCACAGAAGATGTGTCTCATTAATCAATAAATGGAAGAAAATTTGAATTCAATTGAACATCGAAATTACATCCCTGAGGGACTATTAGACGAGTTCTACTTTGAAAGGTGAATAAAAATAAAATACAGTTACACCGATGCTCAAACAGTTGTACATCCGAATATCACAAAACGGTTTTTGCGTACCACCGATGAAAATTTAATGATCGAATAAACTGTTTCTAAAAGGTATATACTTTAGTTGAAAATCCGAGGTCACTATAGTTTTATGTTCCTGGGAATTTTTACGCTATGGCATATTTACATCAGCATCTATTCCAGGCTCAAAAATCAGTCGTCAAGCAAGAAAGAATATGGCAAAGCAAAAAAGTCACCGGGATCTGGAGAAAAAAAAAAAAACCTTTGGAATGAAAACTTCTTGTTTTAAATTATGAACACTCATTAAAGGTGGAGAAAAGTTCGAGGAAAAAGAAACTGAAATGCGAAAATTTCCTGGCATTCATGATTATAGTTCCTTTTCATCTCCAGATAAAGCAGTGAATTCCTCATTTGTCTCTCACTATACTCGTATACGCATTTCCGCACCAACGTCATCTAATTCAAGCATAATTTAGACTAAAGGGTAAGTTTAAATGAAAGAAACTGAAATCAAAAGAGAGTTCGAGACTCCCAAAGTTACTTTTCTTTGCCTGGCAGAGGAGCGTACATTCTGCAACAGTTTTCTAGATCTAGATATAGAGTGATGCATTCATGATATGTTAAGATTGGATCAGTGTATTCAAGCAGCAACATTTTCTCAAATTTAATTACGTATATATAGGTAAATGTATATATTGTTTTCCGGTTTCCAAAAATTAAATAAAATTTGACAATGTGTCTTGTCGCCTTCTTTGTTAACTTTAATTTAGGAAACCGTCCAA
>CAJPEX010005942.1:0-14387 GCA_905338405.1 Notodromas monacha | reverse complement strand
TGAAAGTACTTGCTTACATACTTCTTTATCTATTCCTCTAAAGTAGACTTACTCGAATCTATCCACGATTGATATAATCTGAGATAAAGGTAACTTTCTCAGTTATTCCCAATAAGGGGATAACAAGCTATAGAGAATTCTTTTGTAATGCAGAGAGTGGAACTACTAGAACCGATCCAGTGTGAAGGTGATATTCCGGTTGGGATTGTAGACCCTCTTTCTCTCTGTCGATGGGATGAAGACAACCTGCTGACAGACAACAAGGTCGAGGTTACTACCTCCAGGGCGGTAACTTTGTCTATGACTCTTCCTTCGATGTCTTCTTCCGTCACTTCAGCAGCAACATCTACCCTTTCTGCCATTGTTTCCACTTCGAATGTAAATGAACAAGGTATGAGGGAATTGACAATTGAAAAGAATGTAAAGTGATTGTGGAACTATGTTTTCTGACAGTGACTAAGAAACCCTCCATACTTTTGGCTGTTGTTAACAATTTTTCAGACCTTCCTGAAACTCATCTTTTTTTGGGAGAAAACACCAACCTGACTTTAACCATCTCGGATGGAAAGACGACGTTGACTGCGGAATTTCTTTCAAACGGTATCATCGCTTTAATTGGCGGTCTTAGTTTTACCGTTTTGAGTTTGGTTGCTGGTCTGGTGTGGCACTGCTTGCACAAGAAGGTGAATTGACATGTCAACTAACTTCGCACCCTTTTTAAAAGAGCACATTTCCTTCAAACTGCATGTTCTCACTCACTTGCTTGACTAACCAGCCCAGTGACACTAACATTGAATCAGGAGAGAAAATAGAAGAAATTGAAATGCAAGATTTGTCTACTAAACCCAGATCTTTTGATGAAGTTCACTCTTCTATTCTCCAAGATCCTACTAGTGGATTTGCAACTATTCGTTCGAGAATTCCTAAATTGACTACTTTCAAACCAAGTATGTTAAATGATAAATTTTGGGATTTTAGTTTGGCATGATTCCCAATACATGGCTTGCTGGTGTTTCCTTTATTTTGTCCTTATTCAGGCCTGGTTCCAGCCATTGTTGAGGATGATGGAAGCGCTAGGGAGGCTAGCTCAACCTTCGGAAGTGCCCAACCTTCCTGCAACGTTGGTTCCGGTGCCAATGAATCTGCCATTATCCCCTTCACCACTGCTATTGTTGGATGAGGAACCGGGAGGCACTGAAGACACTCAAGACAATGAAGCATTAGACATCAGTGTTGATGACTTTGTCTTGGTTGCGAGTGAATGAGGCTCTTTTGTAGTTAGGAATCAGAGAATAAAAGAGCTTTGTACAGAGAGAAAACTATTCTCCTTTTCTTTTCTAATTCGTACTAAGAGACAAAACACCAGTAGCTGGATTCATTTGGATCCTCGGATAAGTCTTTGGTGCAGGTCGCACAGGCACAGAATTTCCTACCAGTTCTACTGTAGCTGATATGTCATTCATGTCTATTGCTTCCAGCCTTCGTCTTCTTTGCAGCACATATCTAATCTTTGCAAAACAGAAATAAGCAATCGCTATTAGTATTATAGTTAACAATATAATGAGAACAATGAGGTAAATGTAGCCATGATCCCTGAAATGTAACTGTAAATTGCTAATATCTTCTGCAATCGATTTCAATCCAGGTATACTGGCATATTTCATTCACGGCATTTATTTCAATATTCTCTAAAGTGGGGGTTAGTTCTTTGAATGGTCCATTAATTACGGTATACCGACAATTTGGTTTAAACTGGATAATTCCAGAGTAAGGCATCTTGTAGGTACTTTCTGTGGCTTGTAAATTTTCTCCGGAACAATACTGAGTTATTCTACCTTTATCTGAATCTACAAATGCAAATTCATCAGGGTCCAACTGTATAGCCAAATTTTGAGGTCTATCAATTTCCACTAATGGGCATTTTCCCTTGATTGTAGATTCCAAATCACCATTTTGTATGGCTTTCACGCAATCATTAGCTTCATACACTGGGGGCCTGTGAAATTTACATATTCCACAAATTGAATGGCCAAACTGAGGTAGACACAATGGAAGTTCATTAGCTTGTAAAGCGTATAGTCTTGCACCTTGTGAAAGCAAATATGGTTCTGTTAAATTTACTTTGTGCCATTTTGGTGTTCTGATGTAGGTATCTTCCGCTATGGGAATGCTATGTACCTTGGCTAAATCAAACATATCAGAGTGCCTTATAATCGGAACAACTGTCATTATACAATGATTACACGTCTCATTTTCTCCACACCCATCCATGACTCTAATCGTTAGTGGATGGGATTTCAACAGAGTCAATAATTCTTGCATGGTTGTTATATATATTGGGGGTTTGTTTTCAGCCTCAATAATTTTTCTCAATGCAATATCTACATAGTCTTCGTAGTACAGATTACTGGGATATTGGAAACGGTGTACCCTGTCAATGTCCTGCAACATCAAATTCACTGTGTCAGATGCTTGAGTCAATTCTAGTCCCAAACTAAGTAGTATAAACCATTGTTTGGTAGTATTTCTTGTGTTGTAATTTAAATTGTTAGCCAATTTCAAAGCCGTTCTCAGAACCTTGCTTGTTTTTGCATTGAAGTTTAGGGACGTTAGTAATTGCACCCGTTTTTGTTGAATCACGGTGCTAGTCACTTCGTCTTTTCTTTGATGTATTACAGGGATCATTCCCATAAACAGAGCATCTGTTGGAAAGTTTCTAGGTTCTGTTTTCATACGATACTTCAGGCTTTTTATTTGGTCTTCAAATATCTGATATTTTGCCTTCATGATACTAAAAGTTGCATCTCTCACAATATTTTCCTTTCCATCTATATCTTTTTCTGTATACTTGGAAACCTTGTCTAAGATTTTGTCTGATTTTTCCACAAATTCTGCTATATCTATTGAAGATTCTAAAGTCCAATAGTTACTGGGTACACAGACAGGATACATCGCTTCCGTTACGACTCCAAAACTTCCAGGGAAGTTTCTAATTGGGGAGACTTTATCAAACCGATTAAGGTTAGACAAAGTTCCTTTGTCGTTCGCGGGGATCTCTTGTATTGTGAGGGAAGACACCATCAAGAATAAAGTACACATACACAGGATCCAATATTTTCTATACATTTTCACTTTTCAGTTGTTTCAACCATGTAGTCATATTAACGACCACAACACCCTTCACTTTACGCGTGACCCTTTTAAGCTAATGTATTTCCGCTACGCTTGGCTGCGCCTGGCGCGCTAGCAATTATATTTCCCAATCCCGTTGTTGACGGAATTCTTTCTCAACCGCGCTCACGCTTCCTTCCTTTAAAGAAACGAAGCGTGACGTCCCCGATCCGAATCGGCTCTCTATGCGCGTCCCGTGGCCGTGGCCGGCCGAGGCTATATATACAGGTGCAGTTTATGTTGCTTTAAGTTGATCGCACCAGACCTTGTCCGAACGCTGACTCTACGCCGCTTTGCTCTGTAGAACGTATTGCTATCGACTGTGTGTGAAGATTCAGCTGAGGCTATATATACAGGTGCATTTTATGTTGCTTTAAGTTGATCGCACCAGACCTTGTCCGAACGCTGACTCTACGCCGCTTTGCTCTGTAGAACGTATTGTTATCGACTGTGTGTGAAGATTAATAAATATCATTTTGAAATACTCTCACGGAGTAGCTTTTGCGTTTCCTTCGAAAGTCGCGGAAAACGATTTAAATCTCCGATCCCCTTTTTCCTTTAATTATTAGAAAGAGTCCACAACGATTGATCATCGCTGTTTCCTCATTCGTAAAATAGTTTTTGGATAACAGTTAATTAGAAACCTTTTTGAAAACAAAGTTGCAGGTCCTGAGTGTAACTATTGATTATATTCTTGGAACATACGAGGATTGGGACGAAAGTTTGGAGGCTTTTTGAAATAGATCAAATGGAGTTCCAACGATTCCAAAAAATTTTTTACTCTTAGCATAGCTAAATCATATGGTAACACTTCCATGCTGTTGAACATACTCTCCGCCGATTCAATGCATTTTTGTCATGCCATAAATCGAACAATCCAAATAGTAAAACATTTCAAATTATTTTAGTGGATGAGACACCCTGTGACTTCCGGTTGTTTCCGACGGTGAAGCACGATGACTTGAAAGGGATCGATTTTAAGGATATGTACAGTTTCATTTCCGCTGTCAAATGCAGTAGCAACTTTATCAAGTAACGGAACTTTATTTTCGGCATTTTTAATTCATCGCATGAAAAAATGCATTGAAATCGTTGAAGAGCACTGAAAAGTTGACAAATAATGGGGCTAGGCGTGTGAATTTGTTGGAACTATTGAAATTCCGTTGGATCCTTTTGAAGAAGTATCAAAACTTATGAACCAACTCTTGTATTGCTAGATGGGATTTATTTTTGAGTAGGGTTTGAATTCAAAGCAGTTCCGACGAATACAGTAGTACTTTGGGCTATGCTATGACATTTTTGAAGAAACGCAGTAGAATGTTTGCATATGGTCTATTTGTTAGTCGGATATTTCATCACTAAATCAGATACTTGGCATTCGGTTATTCACATTTAGTATATTGATCAACCAAAGTCTTAAAACAAATGGGTAAAAAATTATCATCACCTTCGAAAATTTCTGAATGATCATCCATAAACGCTCAGAGCCCTCAGCAAACTTTTGAACCTCCTCCGGATTTTCTGGATCATGAAGAGCATCGATCTCAATCACGGGAATGTTATTTTCAGGATCTGAGATAGACTCTCTCAAACCACGAATTATTATCTCCAGCGACGTCTGACTCCTTTTTCTTCGGTTGACCGCATCTCTCGAGTAACTAAATCTGCCAATTCGAAATGAAGAAATATATCGACCGTCGTTATGTATACGGGCTTTCCTCCCATTTCTTGATTCCGTGAAAATTATTCAAGGATGAAGAGCTATTCGGCGAAATTCAGCATAATTTCAGCTCAAAAACCAAGCAAGTGACTGCGTCAAAAGTGTCAAATTAGAATTCATCCTCATTTTAATCTAAACCCACCCAAACCCTGTCTACGATCTCAATCTGATACACAAATATTTTAGTCGAGTAAACCTCAGGATTAAAAAACCTGATCATGCAAGAAATTTCAATGAATTTAGAAGAAAAGCGGATTAGTCATTTCATTTGTTCGAAAGGTGGCTCACACAATCGGCATGCAAATCAGTTCGGATTTCATCTCTTCGCTCGATGATTTTCTGTTTATACATAAAAAAAATTCTGATCGACCGTGGATTAATTCTTGTCAGCGAAATGACTCCTGATTTATAAGGTAATGGAATCCTTCGCCAAAGATGTTCACCAAAAGCCAGAAAAAACCTATCGCTCAGCTTTTCGAATTGAAAAACAGAATGTGGTGGAATACTTTTTTTCTCTGCACCACCATTTTGAGAAAAATCCGTGGGAAATCTGTAGTTTCCTAGTCGGAGTTTTTCGCAAAAAATTCCGATCAATTGGATGAAGTTTTGCCTAGTCAAAAAAAATGTTAAGCCCTCAATGATTATTTCACTAAAATGTCCCCCAAGAGCCGAAAAACTCATAGCCCTGCTTTCAGAATTTAAAAAGTTGACTCCTTTTAACTTATTATGAATTTTCCACCAAAACTGGTCGAACATGTTGAAAACTTTCCAGAAAAAAAAAATGGAAGCACGTTCGGATTCGGGTGGATTGATATTTGATCAAGTAGACGCTCTTGCCTGGTCAAGACGATTGCCAAATTATCAATGATTCCCTTGCCAAAAATTTCCACAAAAAGCCGGAAAAACTCAGCATCTTCTTTGTCGAATCTCGGAGACGCGGAATTCTTCACCCAGATGAAAGCGTGAACGATTTTCTCGCGCCGAATTTCGTCGACGAAAGCTCTCCTGAAATCCGAGTCCCGACCTTTAGCATCTCCGTGTCCAGGTGTGTCGACGATTCGGATCCTCCTATCCTCCACATTTCCATTGATGTTGTTGTTGTTTATCTTTAAAGAGTCCATTCCGAGCCAAAAACCGTCGATTGACGCAGTGTGTAAAGTGCAACTTTCCGCTGTTGGGCTGGTTTCGAAGAGCTTTTGCTGGTCGTCTGATTGATCAAGACCCAGTAAGGCATTGCCAAGTGTGGACTTACCTGTGCCTGTCATTCCCACCAGCACAATTTTCTTCATTGCAAATAATTTTTCTGCTCAGTCCCTAGAATAGAAAATATTTATTCGAACATGTTGTGAGGGAAAGCTTCGTTCCAGCTAGATCTGAAATGCGGAGACACGACAAATAAGCAAATGAACTTATGAATTACTGTAAATAGTTCGAAGAATTTTCCAGCATTACTAGGAATTTAATTTTTTTGCAGATTTTCGAGCGTGAATGCCTAGATAATGAAAATCAAATTTTCATATTCTTGAATACGCTGCGTGAGATTTTTAAATTTTCAGGACTTCTCAATTTCCGCCGGAATTAATAACGGCATATAAAGTGTAAATTTCCTAATAATACGATTTATCAAAATGAGGGCATAGATGAAATAATTCAAGATCTTTTCGCCTATGACCTTGAAATCAATGCCGCTACGCAGTTAATCCACCGCTTGCATTTTTCGCAATCGTAAGTGTTCACGCAGAAAATTTCAGCATATTCGAAATGCCACGTCACAAACATTTCCTACGAACACACGCAAGAAAATTTATTCTTCTCGCTAACAACCCGAGGTTCGGAAAACAACTGAGAAATTTGGCCATATTCCAAGGAAAAGTCGGAAACTAGGCAGGAAAAACAGGATTTTTCTTGGTCAACTCGCCACAAGAAACACGAGGTTCAACTCACGCGATAATTATTCCTTCCCAAAGGAAACATGTTATTCCTTCTCACGTGAAAAAAAAAAATTTAATTTTATCAGAAGTGGTCGGAAAAAAAATTAATTTCGAGCAAGCGATAGAAGCAAACCAAGCCCAAAAATTCCGTTCAAAATTAAAAGAATACCGTATTTACAAATCCGTCAAGACATTGATATCAGTTCGCATTCCTTGAAATAAAGTACAGTATTCCCCGTTCCTCAAAAAAAATTAAAGGAAGAGATTCAAACGAAACTTCTTCTTGAATCCCGTTCATTTGTCAAATGTCAACAGCTTTCGTGGGAAGAAAATGTGTACATCGGACTGCTATTCCAACGAATTTCATCTCCATTCTTGCCTTTTCACATTCATGCCCAGTTTCCGGATTAACGGACTTACGGTGTATAGTATTTATTCAAAACCCATTCATCTCGCTGGAAATTCGGGAGAAGAAAGGCAGATCAGTTCTAGAAATAGTTGAGAGTGAACGCAAACATATTTTGGTAAAAGGCTGAAGAAAATTTGGGATTTCCGTTGATTGTATTGCAATGCAGAATGCTGCAACAATTACTGTGCTGTCAATTGTGATTCATTGTGTTTTCAGTCGGGACGTTCATGCTCAAAACACAGGTAAAGACATAATATTCTTCCTTATGAAAGCGGAATTAGAATGCTAATATTATTTGAGGAAGTCCCTTTATTTATTCTTCAGTGTTATTGAATCATGACAAAAGATGGTTTCTGTGGACAAAAGCATCTCCCAACTTCTGCAGCAAAGTGGATTACGAGAGTGAGTCATCATTTATAAAATTTATTAGTTTAATAACCTGACGATGCTCGATTAGGGCAGATCTATGCTAAATTGCCAGAATCTGCTTGTCAAAATGCCATGTGTTGCTCAAAAGGGTTCAGATATTATTTGTCTCTCAATGCCTTTACTGATAAAAGCCACAAACCGAATAAAGTGTGTCCAAAGAAAACTATATTCTGCAATAAAATTCAATTTAAATACTTGTCACACTTTAGGACGGGATACTGTACCAACAAAGAACCATATCAAGACGCAGATATAATTTCTTCTGGAAATGTGCCCATGTGCTGGAAAACCTGAATTTCAGATCATATATCCCAAAATGGAAAGATTTATAGTCAGGTATTTTTTGCAGAAATTAGAAAAAGTCCCTTAACAAACAATAAAAATATTTCTGTCAACTTTAAAACACAGAAAAATTTACTTTGCAGAATACATAACCATGCAAAATCTCTTTTTGAGATGAAGAGGATCCCTATTGAAAACAAAAAAACAAGAACATTACACAGTTGACGTATAAAGACTAATAAATGAGCAAAATTATCCTATTTATGAAAATGAATTAAAAACAATTATGATCAGATTTATGTTCATAAATTCAAAAACAATATTTAAAATTTTCTCGAAATTTTGTTAAAGTGTCCTTATTTTGAAACATCATCGCAATTTCCCCCCGATTAAAGTGACCATAAGTTTTTTTGTAAGAATATTGGGGCGTCCATATGTTGGGGTTTCGATGTGCTGGGATGTTCTTGCGTTTGTCCTCGATTTACTGTATAGGCTTTAGAATATAGTGCCACTTTATGAAAATTCCAATTGAATTTCTCCACACACAAAAAATTTTCAGTGGACGCAGAAGAAGCTTTTCCGCTGGATGTGTTCCCACCAGATCTGGTCTTGACAACTTGGACAATCCCAAATGAAGCCTCAGAAAGTTTAGAAGAAGACGTCAAGTCTCTCGTTTGGAGACTCAACTCGACAATAATCAACCAACACTTGTATGACATGGACTATCTCTTTGCTTATGAATTTGTTCAACATAGTCCAGGAAAGGCTGATGGAGTCAAAGGACTGGTGGAATTCTACACTGCCATAGATCCATTTATTTACTCTTACCAACCAGTGGTCGAACTTTACGAAGGGCCATTTGCAGGTGATTTAAAAAAAAACATTCCCAAGTGAAGATTCTGTGAGATTCTAAACTATTGAATTAATGTCTATACCAATGGAGTGTCTATACCAATGGAATGGATTTCCTGATTAATGTTAAAAACCCGTCCAGGATTTTCATTCAAAATAAAACCAATAAAAATGCAGGCCCGGTCTCAAAATTTGACCCAATATAGTTGCACATATTGTGCTTATCTACTTAATCCTTGAATTTTGTCAAAACTACTACCCATGCATTAAATTAAAAAAAAATCCAGTTCACGCTTGTGAACTAGACACCACAGGGTATTTATTCTTGCTCTTATCTAATTGCAGAAAATTCCAAAAATAGCTACACTTTTTTCAACTGCAATTAGAAAAGGCCGTTCGTTTTTCTTCAAGTTGAAGAGCCTAAATATGTGTTATGCAGATACCACTCAAATGATTTCACTTGATTTTTTTAAATTTCTTGAAAAGTAATAATTTTTTGACGATGCCCGCAGTTATTTTCTCCAAGCAAATATTTTCGAAAGCCGGGCCTCAAGCAGTGGTTGACATTTATTTGGCGAAAGATTCCAAGCTGGCTGAACATTGGGATGTTGTCAGGTCTGAACCTGTGAAGGTGAGGGGCTTTTCAAATTTGAAAAAAGGATTTTATACCTCGAAGGAAAATCGAAAGCATCCTGTCCGCTGAAGAGCGCAAGAAAGACAGAAAAACAAGTTTTCTAGGACCCAGTTATAATCATTTTAAAGATTTTATTTTTGCAAATGTAACTTGGATGTTTAGAATAGATGATGATACTTGAAAGTAAAACTTGCGTTTTTGGATTCGTGAAGTTAATTTCAAGTTGACAAAATGACCACATGGACAAAATGTGAGACGAAACTTCGTTAATGAAATCTCAAAAAGTTTCCTCGGTTCTCAGCTTGTTACAGTTAAATCAAGAAAATTTATCTTTCTGATTTCAAAGGCAAAGCCTCTTCGATAAATTCCCAGTACTGCACACATTATTTTCAAATTTCTGAAATATTTGACGCTTAGTAATTTTTCGTTTCGAAAGGGACCAAACCGCTCAGGTAGAAGCTTGTTTGAAGTTTCTCTGCCCCAAATGCCAACAACTGCAGAAGAACGACGAAAAAACAAGGAAATAGCCGTGAATGCCATCAATGGATACAGAAACATGAAATCAAAAGAAGCTGTCAATCATTTCTTCAGCAAAGACTTGGTACAACACAGTATTGGCAGTGCTGATGGTACTGGTTCACTCGTCACTGGATTCTCCGGATCAACCGACGTGAAGGTTTGCAAATAAACTCGAGACTTTTCCACTGCAAAAAAAAAATCTGGGTTTCTTCTAGGTTTCTTAAAAAAATTTCAGGTTTTTCTTCAACAGAGGCATCCACGGGGAACCATAAAATCAGAATTTCTTTCAAATTGGAACATATCTTAAATTTATTCACCTGCTTTCTTTCACACTGGAAAAATTTGATTAATATAAAAAGCATTTATTAATTTGAAATGGTATGACCAGCATGGGCACTACAAATCAAAGTAAATTACTTGCCTCGAGACTGATGGAGTTATTACAAATGTTGTCCTTGTTTTGCGTGCCTTCCAAATAACAGTTCATACCTGCTCAAATAAATTTTGTCAATTTTGAGCTATATTTCGGGGGAAACCAAAAATGTAAAAAAATTGCTGATTTTTGATTGGGATGGAATTTGAAGATTTTGGCAACGACGGATTTCAGCCTTGCTGTCCTAGTTCAGCGTACCCTCAGAGAAACAAAGAAAATTACTGTACTCTGCTTTCGTTAATTTTCTTTCAAGTAATAAATCGAAGCAGAATTAATTTTTAAAATACGACATCTGAAGTCATTCAGGTGTTGATATTTGAAAATCATTGCAAATTTTCCGAGCTATATATTTTAACATATTAGCGGTAGAATATTGAAAATGCGTAAATTTTCAATTGAGGGATTTGAATAATTTTTTTTTCTCCAGGTTGATATTAAAATAGTCGTTGCTTCCGGGGATCTGGTAGCAGTGTACAGCAAAGTGGACCTGAAATTCAGCGGAAATCCGGTATCATTCGCACTTATGGACATCTTCAGGATTTTTGGATGCAAAATCACGGAACATTGGTCCATCAACGAACCGCTTCCAAAGGGAATGAAAAATTACAAAAACTCGAACGGACCGTTTTAACGCAAATAAAATATCGAGGCTGAGAATTACTTCTCAAATAAAAAAGACCTCCTTAAATTTTTTGTTGTTGCCAGAATAAGAAAATCTTGTGCGTCTCTCAAAGTCCATGTTTTCTTCACGAATGTCAGAAGCAAAAGTTTTTTTTGCGCACGAAGCCGCGTCGTTTCAGCGCGTATCAAAAGGAGAATTAAAACCAAAATGCTTTTCTCGCAATTCCCTCGGAAATCCCACTCGTAGGAATTACGAGTTTACGACTTCACTTCCCGGGTTCTCTCGGGCTTCATCTTCAAAGGAATGCTGCATATTATTTATTCAAGTCTTCCGCAAAATTTTCGCTTTTTTTTTCGCACTGTTGCCAAGCGGAATGCGGCCTGAGTTCGTGCTGATGCAACCGGGTTAATCCTTTATCCTCAGCCACCTAATTCTCAAGCAAAGCTGAAGGCAATATTTTAATTGTTTCCATTTTTCTCGAAAACTCAGCGAATAATAAACTTGAAAACCAGAAATATTTTTTTTCTTTTTGAATTACCCAACAATTTTCTTTTGCGAAGTCTCCAACATTTTTTCCAGAAAAAATCTGGTTTCAGGACATGAAACTGAATCCTGAGACCAGTCATTTGAGAACTACAGTACGTCAAAACTTGAACAATAAAAATGACAGTAACAATAAAAGCATAATGAAATGTCATATGTAGAATATTTCACGCAAATTTTGTGGTATAACTTCTATATGTTATTTATAATCGCAAGTTCCTCAGATCACACATGAAAAAAAGACAAGGAAAATGTTGTCAACTGCAGGCACATTGAGGCAAAACCGACTTCTGAATTGATTTCTGAAATTTGCTAGATTTCTCCTCATTCCATCACCTCAACCCTGTTTTGGTGAAGATCCGTGAGAGCTTTTAGACAGGTGACAAGAGACAATTTCTCTACGATTTCAGAATGTGCTACTTAATGGTGACATACATGTGAGAAGGCTAATTTTAGCAATAATTATGAAGCAGAGGGTTGTTTAATGGATGCGTGGACGAATAGCACTTGAAACAGATGACCACTCAGAACAGAATCTTCTTATTTGAGTTAGCCAAATAAGAGGAACCCCGAGGAATTTCTCTTTCACTTTGTGTGTGTTTAGGTATGCTAATTACAGTCACAGGAGCGAAGTCAATCTTCTGACACTTCTCAAGGTTGAGCTTTGGAACGTTAATCTCTGTTCTATGGAAACACTTTGGGACAGACTCACCATGAAGGTGCAGTAGTTTAGTTCATTTTTCTAAGACATTTTTGTTAAATGTTTGGCAAGTAAGTTCCCAATTGCTGATCTTGATTAATTTCTCGTTATTAACACTTCTGAATCAACTTTTAATGTTAATTCCTCCGGAATGATTTTTTGCGACATTTTCCATGATTTTATGCACAGAGGCGAAGTAATTTAAGAATCAGATATTGGCTGATCCAGTGAGCCTGAAATTTGTGATAGATGTCACTCTTTTGACCAATTTTTCAAACAAAGTTCCCTAAAGAAAAGAATTGGAATGGTTTCACCTAAGTTTACTAAAGTCCGGTTTATTAACATTACAATGGAGCAAAATTGTGTTTATGAATCAAGACTCCACTGTTCCAATTTTTCACAGATTTTTGGTTTGAAAATAATTCCTATTTTTGTGCGCATCTTTTGATGCAGTGATTTATTTTCTTGAATCAGTCATTGACTGATTCAGTTACAAGAAAATGTATACAAAGATTCTCTACAATGACCTTGTCTGCAAAAATTTTCTCTGTGCAACAATTTTGGTCCCATGAATGTCTCAGCCCATATTTGCAGTCAACATTCATTCAGACCCCCACCAATAAGCTGCCACCCTTGAAAAATCCAATTCATAAAAACTTTTTCTGATGATAAATTCATTTTGAGCCTGTTAAAACATCATCTGTCATATGAAAAATGATTCAAAACTCAGATGTGCTCCTGCCAAGTAATTTTGTTGAGGACACTCAACATAAAGATTGAATCACAGCGCAGTGGAAAAATGATAAGGCAGGGCAATCAGCCTTTTAATTAGGCCAAGAACACATATTCAAGAGGACCTTGAATATGTGTTCCTTAGTTTTGAACTTTATTTTTCATGCATTTTTAAAATCACAAGTCAGGAATTAAATGCAAGAAAACACAATACCAAATTTGTGCACAAATTGGATTAGGAATATATAGTAATGGGATAATGACAATAATATAATTCACCAGAATAAAATGTAAGTGTAATAAGAAAATAATGCTGAACTACTTCATGCAAGTTTTAACCTTCACTGGCTTCCTTTTGAAACCAGTGGAAACCTCAACTACAGTTTCCTCTTTGAACCCTAGTTCTTGTTTGCCCAACATAGGGCATTGTCCTACAATGCTTTTTTTTATTGGTCCCCGGAATTTTGTTGTAGAGAGAGTTTCCTTATACATGGTACAGTATTTCAATTTCCTCATCCAGGATAAATTACCCACACGAGTGCTGAGGGGGGGTTTCTTCCATTGCATTTTCACACACACACCCCCCTCAGCAGCCAGCTGGTGCTGCTGTTGCTTCAGTCCTGTTGTGCCCCAGAGGGAAAAAATTCAAGGAAGAAAGCAAGCAAAGCCAGGGGCAACCCCTGGCTCGCTTTCCCCCCCGCATTCCCCACTCCTCCCACCCAACTCTCCCTGTTCCTCCCCTGTCGGGAAAACTGTGAAGTGACACCCCAGGGGGGGCCACCCCGAACCCTGGTAAAGTTGCCTGCGCATTCTCAGTGCAACGAGTAGAAACCCGCGACTGCCGGGGCGTCAGGTGCAGCGTCAGTGTCGACTTTCCCTTCGCGCTGTCGACAGTGACAGTGTGTCGTGTGTGTGGCGATTCGCGGAAGCCTTTTTCTGTCAGTATATATATACAGTATCTAATGTGTGTGTGTGTGTGTGTGTGTGTGTGTGGAGCGTGTCTGAAATCGTGACTGGGTGTCGAGCTTACGTATATATCCTGATGTAAAGTTTGATTTTGGGTGCGGTTTTGTATCCGTCGTGAATTTGCGAAGAAAATGCGCGATCCCGTGAAAAGTTCAGCAAAAAAAGTTTGGGGCTCCTTCAGACTTGGTACAATTTTGCGATACAACATCATGCTTTGTAACAAAAACAGTGTCTTTTATGAAAACAATCTTGTGTGAGACTTGTGGCGGAATAATTCGGTACGTTAAAGTACCATGAATCTATGCTCAATAATTGTTGATTAATCTCGAACATTCCAGACCTTTCTCAGGTTTTCCACAGCTTCAACCACCGCCATGTCATGGGAAGTTTCAGTACAGTCAATCCCAAGATTTCATAGTAGTCAGTGGAATTGTGTGTGCTCTG
>CAJPEX010005941.1:0-12756 GCA_905338405.1 Notodromas monacha | reverse complement strand
TTGTACTTGTGCTCAATGTGTCAGTTGTGGCCCTGTGGGCCACAACTGGCACATGAGCAGGGGGGTTTTATTATTTGTTACAATCCCAACTTGGAGTGCCCAGCCAAACATGAATGTATGATTGTTACATGATGTAAATGAATTTTAAAAAATTGAATGCTGAAAGCTGGTAATGTGCCAAGAAGCATCAGTTTTATGCACATTGCCAGGTGTGCTACCACTAATGATTCCAACTTGAAATTTTTGACAGGGCTGTGTGCACAAAGATGTTCTTAAAAATCAACTCTTTTTCAATTTGTAATGTCGAAAATTGATCAAGCAAAAAATGAAGAAGTGAAACCCCCCCCCATGATTTTTGCACTTTAAAAAAAAGTTTTTGCGTTTTTGTCTATAGCTCATTCAATTTTGAAGATTTTTGAAAATTGCATATACAGTAGTGAGATTTGAAAAACATCTGGGTGCTTGCAACATTGTAAGAAATTTGAAGATTGAGTTGAAATTGAATTTTAAACAGATTTTGTAAGTTGGCAAAACAGGAAGAGATGCATATCCAGGAATTAAAACTTTTCTGTTTAGCTCATTATAACTTTTAGGATTCTGATGCAATTTCAAATTTTTTGACTGGGTTACATGCACACAGATGTTTTATGATTTTACATATTTTTATGTCTGAAAAATGTTGAAAATTGAATGAGTAAAAATTATAAATACAAAATCTTTTTTCCCAATTTTCATACAATTTTCATAAATGTTTTTGCGTTTTTGATTCTATCTCATGCAATTTTGAAGTTTTTCAAACATTTCAAAAAAGGAAATGTTGAAAACTTCATTGCGCACATAACCCTTGAAACAATTTGGAAATTGCTGAATAATTAAAATTTTGACAAATTTTTAGAGTTAGCAGAACAGGAAACGGAATTTTCAAAAATGTCCGTTTTCTTCAGTTTAGCTCATGATAACTTTTTTGTTATAAGTGGAATGTTAATAATATTTTAGGGGTGATTGCGCATAGATGTTTTTCGAATTTAGGTATTTTTTTCATTGAGCAAAACCAAAAACTTGAAAAGCTAAAATTAAAAATGTAAAAGTATTTTTTTCCGTTTTATCCCCGTTTTTGAAAAACGTTTTGCGTTTTTCATTGTAACTTTGTCAATTTTGGAGCTTTTTTAAAATTTGAAAAAGGGAAAGACAGCAAACATCTTGGCGCTTCTTTTAAAGTTTTAAAAAGTGCATTTTATCAAAAATTGAATTTGTAACAATTTTTAAAAGTTAAATCGCCGGGAAACGGGACCCTCCTGCAGGCCTCTCTGGGGCTCTGTGGGAGGGTGGTAAGGGGCAGGAAGGAAGGGAGAGCCCAAAAATTAAAAAAATGCTGCGAACACCAAGCAACTTTATTATAGTAGATTCGTATTAGTATAACTAGAATACATAATTTAAAAATAGTTAAGCCGGGAGAAAGTTATGTTGAGGGTTGAATAAATTTCACTAAATTATTCTATAGATTTTCTGATACCGAATAAGATATTTCAAGGTCGTTTGAAAGCATAATTGAAAGTACTCCTGCAATAATTATTTGCCAAGATCGCAAAGATGCAGAGAATGACTCAAAAGTCCAAGAATTAATTAATCAGATGATATTGAAAGCAGGTAAATTTTATAGTGCACTTGATGAAGTGTTCAATGTTGACAGGATTTCAGGAAGCAATGTTTTCTTTGCCCAAGACTGGGTTGGTCAAGGACAGTACTGTAAAACATCAACAGTACAGTATCTCCGAAGCAGCAGTTTTTCAGCAAGTACTGATGTGTCTCTTCAGTACTGATGAAGGGCAGTTTTTCTCAATTTACAATACTCGTCAACAATTCACCAGGATATTTTATGCGTTCGAATTTGAATGATGACAATTCATTAAATAAATATCCGACATTTATCAAGGCTTCAGCGCAATCATTTCCACCGGTTATCCTCTAATTGAACCATTTTTTCGAAAACGATTTTCAAGTGAGTATCAACAAAACTCGTTTGAGGACTTCAAAATCCACGGAAAACGACTTGTAAAATTTCGATGGGTTGAATCTGAACGAATTAACCCTCAATTTTTGCAATATTAACCCATAAAAATAATGCAATACGACGATACCATGATGAAAACGGAAAATGAACTAATTCAATAAAAAAGGAAGTGCATTCACTTCGGTCAAATTAAAAAAGATAAAACATAAAATTGAATACGTACTTCTTTCAATCGGAAACAGACGAGTCCCATGTGGTTTTTCACCGGAATGTCAAACCTCGCGTCAGATTTGACGTGTTGCGCAAATCTTTCTGCCAAAGCTATTTGTTTTCGCAAATGAGCCCGAATCTGCTTGGCACCGTAAAGTCGCAACACAAACCACAATTTGAGGGACCGAAATCGTCTCCCCAAAGGAATTTGCCAATGCTATCACAAAATAAAATGAAAAATCACGAAACTAAAAATTAATTCTCTGAACTGAAATTGGCAAAGAATTTTAAAAACGTACCCGATAGTCAGGCACCAAACCTTGTTGGTCATGCTTGAGGTAGATCGGATCGACGTTGAAAGCATCAACGATTTCTGACGAGTTTTTCAGCCTATTATCCAAGTATGGCACGTGGAAAAAAAACAGTAATTCGTACCTCTTTTCGATAAAATTTCGAAATTCTTCTCACCATAAAGCCGAACAATCAAACGTCACGAGCATCCATTTGTGCGGGTTGAAATTGAAAGAATCGGCGAACTCGACTCCATTCAGCAGATGTCTGTACTCCGGACAAATAAACGCAGCCCCTGAATAAATAATCAATCTTGAATCATCGATTCTTCTAAATATTGAATTCAAAATGTGTGCTTCAAACCAGCATAAGCAGCATCGATATGCATGTAAAGTTCGTGTTTTTGAGCCACCGGTCCAATGGACAACAGGTCATCAAACGAGCAGCAATCGGTCGTCCCCAGCGTAGCACTGACCTGATTTCAAAACTCTCGATTATCAAATGGTTTGGTTTGGAAAGTTTGCGAAAGCCTCACGTGGAAAGGAATCAATCCTTTTGCCAAATCTTCTTTCACTGCCTCGTCCAAACTGGAACCGTGCATTCGAAATTCGTCGTCCGAAGGAACCAGTCGCATTTTCACACCTGCAATCATTCCTGCTCGTTCCACGCTACAGTGAGCATTTTCTGTGAATTTGAAAACAATAAACAAAAACAATCGCCCGAATTAAATTGAATAACCCAACGTGCCTTCGATGCCAAATGTAGAGTAAACTCCAAAAAAAATTAACAATTGAATGTGCAGGAGTTTGGCCTGCAATTTTCGGAATAGCAAGTCAAATTTCCTCGCCAAGCTTTTTGCGGCTAGAATCTAATCAAAAGCATTGCTGCGTGGATTATTATGCTCAATTCAATGGGAAAATCGCTCCGATTTCTCTCTTTCTTTTTTCGCCTTTCTATTTACATACATCGTATGTATTTTTAAAATCTGTCGTGCAAATGTATTTTTCTGCGCAGATCGATGCCAACTCACGAAGAAGCTTCTGATTTAGAATTTGTCGAATGGATCGGAACAATGTTAACGTCTGCAAAATATTCCCAAGTAATTTGACAGATACATAGTCTTCGAGTTCAAGTCTAATTTAGAGAAGGATTTCCTGAGCTTTTTTCATAAATTTCCTCGCTTGATACTTGCTTTCAATTTTTGATGGGATGGTTCAGAAAACGACAGCTACAATATTTTGGTTGTTACAGAATGCAGCTTTCCTGTCATTTTTCTTTATACTGTACCTTTTGAAAGAAAAATTTAAATTCCAAATAGTGAATAAATTAGTTAGTCTGAGGAAATCCAAATCAGAGAAAATACCAATTAGTAATGACTACCATTATACTCAAAATCCAGCATTTACTATAGACTATACGCACTGGACGACAAGTTTTAATTTTTATGGAAGAAATACTTTTAAAGTTTTTGGATACAGTTCCAAGATTCCGCCATCATAAATTTATCACGAAAAGTGCCTCTCACTGTAAATATTTAATTGTAAAACGAGCTTCCGTGAGTCGGAAAGGCTGGGAACTTCTGCGTTAGCCAACCCCTGTTTATTTTCTATTTTATTTTCGCAGTTTTCTTTTCAAACATCAGGGTGAGGTGAATAATGAGACATCAAATATCAAGGTTACCTGAGCAGTAAGCCACAAGTTTCCCGATGATGTCAATGTCAGTCAAATCCGGGTTCTCGGACTTTTTCCGTTTCACCATGCGTGTCTTGGCGGCCAGCATCGACACGAGAGTGGCTTCGCTCGCAGTGCCCTTCAATCAATCATTCAATATTCCGGAGATGCATCAATCAAATTTTGTTTACCCATATAAGGTTTCGAGAATACCAAAACAATGAGGTGCTATACATTTTAAATCATTCAATTGTTATACAGTACTGCATTATTCAACTAACTATACTCGCCCTCACATAAGACGCGCACCTCAGTTTTCTCTCTTTTTCAGTTTAATATTTTTAAATCTGACAACACCTTGTGTTAAAATTCACGTTCAATCTCATTTAAAAATTGAATTCAACATTGTTGTTTTTGTTTCGTTTGAATCATATAATCCATAAAAACAGGACTATAAAATTGTTACAAGTATGAAGACTTTCTTCGTAAAACGTGGTACTTTCGTTAATGCGATATATTTTCCTGAATATACCAGTTCTAATTAATCCCGATGCCTTTCAAATCGTAATCATTTCTTTCATCTTGCATGACAGACGCAAACAATCAAATTAAACAGTGAATAAAAGATCGGGAATGTCTTCGACTCGTTTTCAGATTGCTGATCAAAAAGCGAGGAAAGAATGAATATTGTTCTTTCTATACTGTACTGCTTTTAATGAGTCATTTTCAACTATAATGTATTCAAATGGATGCGGTGGACGATGTAATCCGCTAAATAAATAAAGGCTCGTTTTATCATCCAGCACATATCCACTAAAAGCTGATCTCGAAAAAGGGCATTTTCATTTATTCTCGTCATTTAAATACAGCAGTCTGCATTTTTATGGGTTTTCTTCGTAAACTGACCTGGATGACACCACCGCCCTTTCCCCCGGAAGCTGAGAACAAGAATTCGTCGGGCAGTTCCAGGAGTTTGCCCAACCAGTCCAAGGTGACCATTTCCAGTTCCGTGCATGCAGGACTAGATTTCTGAAAGTGAAATTGACAAAATTGGATCCGGATTATCAGTCATCGATACTAGCTCAGAGAAAATTTTCATCAATCACATTATTCCGAAAATGTTGCCTGTGTTGAGTGTGAGCAATTTGAGATGCACTGGTCGGCGCGAACTTTATCTTGGAAAAGACATGGAATTTATGCTGTAATGTCATTATCTATACTGTATTTGAAAATGCTTATAATGCATTTTAGAATGGATAGTCCAGCATACTTGAGAATTTGATCAATTCCAACTCTAAGACGTGTGAGATTCATTTGCATAAATATAAAATAGATTTAGATTCTTACGATGGATTTATACTGATTCAAATTAAACGGAACTTTTTCAAAACGATGAAAAATAATTTTTAGATCAAGTTCGATCTCACTTAAATATTCTAGGAAACGATTTTTACAATTTTAAACTCGGCGAGTTTGTGTCAACCACTAAATTTTTACTGCATGTCCGAAAACAGCTCCCGAATTAATAATGTTTTTGATAATGCAGATGGTAATATAATCTGAAATAGTTGAGTACCGTGAAAATATGTACTTGGGATTTACGTCAAATTAAATCAGGGACTTCTTACCGGAAAATCGGGCTAAAAAATTATCATCAGTTCTTTCCATGCCTTGTTCGAAGTGTCAGAAATATTTTTTGGACTATGTAAGTAATCTTGATAAGCAAAATAAAATATTTACATAAAATATGTAGGGTCTCAGTGTGACCAGCTCTCATTTTTCTGAGAAGTGTTCGACGAATAAAAAAAGAACCTATCCGGAAATTGAAAATAAAATACTCGCACGAAAACTTTGCGCTAAAATGAAATATGACTGGGTTCACTTCGGTTACGTAGGTTAACGTAGACTGTTGTACAGGGGGTTTTAGCGACCTATGCTCAACCGTCAGCCTATCTTTCGCACTTTGGCGCCTTTATGCCAATGAGTGATCTGAAAAAAATGGCGATCTTCAATCAAACTGCCTCATCCCTGCTCACTTTGAAAGCAATTTGATAAATCCACGAAAAATCTGATTGCGATCGGAACTCCTGCCTCACCCCGGGCATGATGACCCTGTCCAGGTCACCCAACACAGCAGACCAAGGCTCTGCATCTTCAGGGGCGTGATCAGGAATCAGCTCCTTGATGTAACCAGGCTGAAGATCAGGTACGACTCGTCGCGATTCTATGGTGTCCAAATAACCTGCGACGTAATCGACCATATCTCTAGCTGCTGCTTTAAACTGTTCCGAATCCATCTTAGCGCTTGGAAATTCAAGTTTTCGAAAGAATTTCTTCGTCACGCGCTGCCTGCAAACAAGAAACATTGATGGCGAACATGCTTGAGAATTGAAAATTCCATGCTTACTATTACCATTCAGTTAAATGCAGAAAATTGCAAAGTTCTTAATTAGAGCAATTAACTTCTCCCGACATGCTGAATAAATATTCCCATAGAAATCTAAGAAAAATACTGATGACTTGGTAATAGCTTAGTTTTTACGTCCAAACTTTCACTATTTATTAGATATACAAATTTAGGCGCCTTTTTATGCGGACTGCTTCTCTTAGATTTAAGTCATTTTATATATTAAAATATCTTTGGGTTGGAAAAATCGGAGAACGATAAATTTTAGAATTTGAAAAGTGTCTGCTTCACTAGATCAATTAAAACAACCTTGAACGCCAATATCATCAATGATGTAATATTATTTACTAAATTATGAGCGATTTTATTCTTCAAAATGTCCACGCCACAGCATCAAGATTCACTGAGTAATTTTGCTCAGTTTTCAGTCACTACTTCAGCGTTCTGAAAAAAAAAAATTTTCCCTAGCACAGGAATGAATTCAGCTTAAATAATTCGGCCAATTTCTGCACGTCCATATTTGATATATAGTGTACAGGTGGTATCTTGCAATTCAACCCTAATTCACTGCCAAACTAGGGTTGCCTTTCAAATCAGTTGAATTGCAAGACACTCTGTCTAAGTCAAAATATACGTACAAAAATGCAACAAAGAAAGCAGGTGAAATTGCAGGGCAAGGGTCAAATTGCAAGGCAACCTCCCTGCAAATTTGACTGTCAAATTGCAGGAGGTCAAATTGCGAGGTACCACCTGTATATGAATATTGAGAGCATTCATTCTTTGCATGAATTTGTGTATAATGTTTAAATAAGTGTTCCCCAATCCATGGTCTGCTAACCAATGCCAGTCCGCAGAATTTTTTTTTTTGCCAGTCTGTAAGAAATTTTCAGCATGATCAATTTATCAAAATTCGGTATGAAGTCTGTTCTCTTTAAGTAAAAATTTTTGGAAGGACAATGGCAGTTGAATTATTTGATGAAAACATAAGGCTTTCCTCCTGATAGCACTTCAGACAAATTATCACCTGCTGAAATGAATAATTTTAATTTTTAATTTGAACAAAGGTTTCTCCATATGATGCCCACCTTTCTAATTGTTTGTTGACATTCTTAGCTGAATTTTTCTTGTAAATACCTGCCTAATAAGATTCAAGCAAAACTTTGGTGAGTCTATAAAAACTTTATGAAACTTTGCCAGTCTGCAGAACATTTTTTGGGAATTAGCCAGTCTGAAAAATGTTAAATTTTTTGGAAATTTACCAGTTCATGGACTAAAAAGGTTGGGAACACTGGTTTAAACAATATATTTCAATGCTCTTCGAACATTTACTTATCTCCAGGAATACCAGCAATAATTGCAGCACACAACTGAAAAAACCCCTTCATCCCGCATCACTTATCAGGAACCAGCAACAATTCACACTTTTCAGGTTTAAATAAAATAATGCATAAATAACAATATGTGGAAAATCCAGACGGCGTGTCAGATTCTTCCACACTCATTCCGTCCTTGTGCTCGCTCTATCACCGACACAACTAAGCCCCGGCCAACCCAAGAAGGAACCCATTATGCTGCCATCAGCGTGCCTGAATACTATATATAATATCAAATGAATACAAAAAAAGAAGGGGGGGATCGACGGACCCTGAGGCGAGCTGTTCTTTTAACGAACTGCTCTGCTGCGCTGGGAACAGCTCCAGGCTCAGACACAATCGTGGCTGAAGGCAAAGAGAGTACGCAGGCATAGAGCCTAGGAATTACTGGCCGCGACGACTCGCAGAGCAAAGAAAGCCTGCCGAATAGGGCGTAAAAGTAGTCGTGTACCCCGGCATAGACGCAGAGTCGGGAACCTTAGCAAGGGATCGTGAGAATATAGGAAGAAAACTGAACGAAACGCGGATTTCCATCGAGTTTCTCAAGGTGAACGTGTTGTGATTATTTCCGCAATCGTCGTGTAATTCATTGGCGACTGACCGGCGGTATAGATTAAAGTTCATGGGTTGTTTCTCCAGGGGTGTCTTTGTTTACAAACAAAGCATATCTGCTCCTGAGCAAAGTTTGTTCATAGGATAGTTTACCAAATCACATTTTTGCTCGAAAAAGTACAAAAATAATTGCAATAGGTTCCAAAAAATTGAAAGTGCCCATGAAAATCAAGAACACATGTTTTTAGAAATTGTAGTGTAGGGGAACCTCTTAAAGGTTCCTTCAAAGACCAATGAAGGTCAATTATTCTGGTTAACCTCATGACCTTCTGGAGTGAGATGAGTTAGCTTACTCTGAACCCAAAAAGGAGTACAATAAACTTATAATCCACTTTACTGGTGGCAGCGGTTCTCTTTCAAGTTACTGGGTCCAGATTTCAAAAATGCTGTGCAATAAAGTATAAGAGGAGCTTGTTGAAGAACAACAGCTGTTTTAAAATCTTCAATTTCAAAATATTTGAGAGTTGTCCCATACTCTTGGGCATCTAGAAAAAATGTTGAAATTTTTTCAAATGTAAAGAATTAAAAATGTTTTCTGGCTCACATGAAACATTTTTGAACTAATAATCAGAACTCTGAAAGGGAAATTGTTCTTCTTACTTTTTCAATGCAGAATTTTAGATTGGAACACTATGGATGAATGCATCAGCAAGAGAAATTGTGTTGAGCAAGGAATCACAGACTTTTGCCACAATCAAAAATGTCACCCATTCACACATGAAGTAACCAAAGTTTGTAAACCAAGTCAAATGTTAGCCAACGAGATGTTCGGTTTGTTAGCCAAGGCAGCTGAGGTCCAAACCCAGTTTTATCCTAGTTTCAGCAAATCAAAAAGGGTTGCCGGTTTGCAAATTTCTGCAAGCTTATGACACTGCTCTCTTAGCACTATACAAATTTTCCAAAAATGAAAAAAAGTATACTGAATCATTGTACAGTATTATGCATGAGTTTTGGGAAATTTTCACTGCAAACAATTTTCACTGCGAAAAATCCAAGCCAATTTTCAAAAATGATCAATTCCACTTCCCTCTTCAGTTTCCATGAATCAAATCAAGAAAAAAAGTGCACTTTAAAGATTCACAACCAACTTTGATTCCAAGGGACACAGCCCGCGTCGTCTTCAAGCTTATTGGATCCAAATCCTTCATGAAATGGAATACCGTATAAAGTAAAGAATTTTTTTCCTTATTTTAGAAAAAAAAGAAGATTCTGTTGCTCAGCTCAGCTGCGTTAGCAGAAGCAATGTGGAAGCAACAGGCGAAGGCGAAAGAATATAATAGGGACACTGAAACTCCCCGCAAGGCTGTGATGATGACGAGGATTGATCGCATGGTATAAACTCCACCAGGCAAACAAAAGATCGACCTACGAACTTTCCCAAAGTTTCTGCACAACGGATATTCCTGCGAAAAGATTTTCAATTTTTAATTATCAGCGGTGAGAGATTTTTCCTTTTGTCAACGAGGTCCAATTATTGGCAAATTTCGGTTCTCAGGACACAAATTATGAATAGAAACGGAAATTTTCTCGTGAATATTTAAAAATATTTTTGTTTTGTTGAATCTGCACAACCGCGGAAAATAATAATAGCAACATTCAGGAATCGAATGGATGGGAGAATATAGGAGGAATTTGAAAAAGCCAAGTGGGTTATCATTGAAATAAAAAAGGATGAACTTTTAGCTGTAGGACTCGTCCAATTAATGTGTCATATTATTGGGAAGCAATGCATATAGTACCGTATTTACTCAAGTACCAGTACGCGCACCTTTTTTCTAGAAATTGTGGCAGAAAAACAGGGTGCGCGTGGTACTCGGGGATGAATTTTATGGGAAAATTTCCAAACCCAGTGTCCCTCACATCAAAGTTTAAAAAAATGAAAGAGGAAAAGTGTGGCGCCAAGTCTCTTCCTGCATGAAGAATAATTGCTCAATTTGTTGCATCTCTTGGAGATGCAACAGGAAGTAAAGGAAGGGGGGGGGGGATAACAATCTAATTGAGGAAGCTGTCCTATATTCCAAATGCATTTTTACTGCTTCTGTAGATGGAAAAAGACAGAAATACAAATTATTGATGAAGAAAAATGAATTCAAGAATAAAGCGTTTTCACATTTCAACTTAATCTCAAATTTTTTGACTCTCAGCAACAACAAAAAACTGGGGTGCGCGCCTTACACGGGGATAGGGTTTTGAATTAATTTCTGGTGGAAAAATGGGGGTGCGCGCCATACTCGATGGCGCATGGTACTCGAGTAAATACGGTATTTATAATTTCAGAATGTAATGTTCTCTTTTATATTGTCAAATAGTTCCAGAACTTGTGAGAAAGACCTCACAAATTAAAACAATACGGATGTTCCTTGCTCTCTATGTGCGTATAGAGGCTGCGAAGTAATGACGCCAATTGCGACGAGGTTGTTTATTATTGTGAAACTGATCCGTTGTTATAAGACTCCATTTGCTTTTGTTCCTATTTTTGGCGAATAAACTCGCTACTAACTTAAAAAGAAAGCAATTCATTGGTTCATTATCCCGAACACACACCCCAGTAGCCCAGCACTCTATCTAACCTTTTACGGCACTTCTTTATGGAACTCGTCAGCAATGAGAAACCCTAGATGAAAAAAAAAATCTGAACAGTTTGAAAAATTTGTCAATTTATTTCAGTGTCGCGTGTGTGCACTTTAATCTCCGGTGTGCCCTTCGTAGGATAGAATACTACAATGGAAATCTTGTGCAGAAAAGAATGAGAGCGTGAGAAGAGAAGAAAGGAGAGGCCGGGATTCAGCACCCGTCAAGAATGGCAATCACTTTGAGAGCCCATTATGCAGCGGCACCCTCTGCGGAAATCACTCTCCAATGGACGAGATGCCAATACATACAGTATACAGACTATGTATAGAGGGGGGTATATGCATGCGAATTATGGAGTGCCACGGATTTTTGGGAAGATAGCCGCAGAAAATGTCATTTGGAGCTCATTTTGAGCAGATTTCCTACAGTATCACTGTTGACGCGAAATGATTCCCAAGTAAAGTATAAACCAGTACTGTATATATTTTCAGAAACATATTTTTTATCATTATTTTCTAGCATGCTAACAGTACTGTTCTGTATATCGGCATAGTATATTTACCTGCAGCGCAGGAGTGATGTCGAATCAAGATTGCAACTTTCAAAACTGCGCCGTTATTGGTGGATGACAAAAGAATGTTCAAACACGCAGAATTGTACATATACTGTATTTCCTTTGAGTCATTCTATGCATGAACTACCGTCTATTTCAATAAGAGGAGAGGGAAAAATATTCTGGAGGTGCCGGGAATTGAACCCGGGGCCTCTCACATGCGAAGCGAGCGCTCTACCATCTGAGCTACACCCCCACCTTGAAGCAATCGGCTGAATCTGAGTAGATTTCAGGCCTGAAACCCTGACCCTGGACGACGACAGGTGATTTAGACCGGCAGGGATGGATTTATAGAAACTGAAAATGGAATAACATACTGTATGTTATAAGAGCGATTCCCGACTCCCAGTTAGAAACCGCCTGTCAAGTTGGTGAGAGGCAACGTGCATTCTCAAAATGATTTAAATTGCCTCAAAGAATGTGAGGTTCATCTGAATGATTCCATTTTTGACCCTGGACTTCCAGGTGAGTATATTCAGTACGCACCAATGACGTTAAGTGACATCTATAAGATCTTTCCGAAACATGAAATTCCTTTGTGTGATCCCGTTATTTGATCAAGGTGAATGCGCGCACGGAAGGCAGCAAAGCAGGATTCTTTCTTATTGATGCTTCATCTTTCCAAGCGTGTTACTTATTATCCTCACTGTTTCTTCTATTTATCTTTATTATTCTGCCCACTAAAAAAGAAGGAGCACGTTCCCGCATGGAAAGTCGGCACGAGGAAATACAAGAAAATATGGGAGAACGATGAAAATAAAATAAGAAGTCATTCGAATAATACCTAATAATGATGGAATTTTGCTGCATGAAGTATCGATTTTTAAATGTATTCGAAAGCCTCCTCATTATTTTTGAGAAAATTGAAAGACATTTTGAAGAATTTTTTCCAAATTTGGAAAAGTGTATTGGCTAATTTTTGCATGAAAATTGGACCAGTTGCCTTAAACTGGTCCAATTCTGCCCCACAGCGAATCCAAAATTAATCCAGAAT
>CAJPEX010005940.1:0-14401 GCA_905338405.1 Notodromas monacha | reverse complement strand
ATCCCTCAATGTTTCCTGTTTCGCGGCGAATCTCTCGTGGCGGAATTGCCTCAAATGACCGTGTGTGCATGTGCCGTAATGCGGAATCCGTCTCTCGAAGGAAAATGAGGAGGAAAAACAAAGAAGGGAAACCGAGAACAGAGAGAGAGAGAGACACGCCTTCCATCACGAAATGCACTAAAAGGCACGTTAAAAAATATACACATATAAAGAGAGAGAGAGAGAACTGTAACCAAACTTAATTTTCCTCAGAGTCAACAATACACGAAGAACGAAAGGGAATGCGTCTCAAAAATTAATAATCGCAGCATTGCTAAAAAAAAATCACGGAGAAGTGTCATATACTAGCGTTCAAGTGAAACACGACGGGTAATATTTTTTTCTTTTTTCACATCAACATAAAATGATTTTTTCTGTTGTCTCGGTGCATAAGACACCAATATAAACACTCCATAATAAAAAAAGCCAACGCTTCTTTTTTTAGTAGCCCTCTAAGTTTGGCGCTGCAAAATTTCAAGATCTACGCCAGACAGAATCCGAGATAGAATAATCGCAAATAAAGGGAATTAACTCACATAAAATCGATGAGATAATTTCTCTTTCGAACTTAAATTATACGAGCCAATAGGCCCATCTATCATCGCAAAAAATAAATCAATGCTTATAGAAAGTATTCAAAAACAATGACACGAATCCCTGAAATAAAAAAAGCTCATTCGCATGAATAAATACGGAACAAGCTCTTAAATTGAGCTCTACGGTATGTTTTGAAGTCAAAAGTTACACAAAACTCTGCCAAAAATTTGGTGACCTAAACGAGGAAGAAACAAGAAAATGAGAAACATGAACTCATCTTAAAAAATAGCAGTCGTTGAGATAATTTTCTTTTCGCACAAAGGTCAACGGGCTCGTCTATCATCGTAAAAAAAGAAAAGAAAAATCATTCTCATACAGTAATATATACGAAAATGACACAAATCTATGTTTTCACCACAAGCTTTGAATCGACCCCCACGGTGTGTTTTTAAACCAACAGATCAATCGTTGTACAAGACCATGACACATTTTTGGAAACGTAAAAAATTTGCCTACCGTATTCCCGCACAGTCACACACAAGCTTCTTCGTGAAGGTTTTAAGCTATTTTCTGGCGGAATAAGGACGAAATATTTCAAATATTGCATAAGATGCTCATGCGGTACTAGTTTTGAGATAAGATGAGACACGACAAGAGATTCTGTGAAATGCTTCCTTCCAAGACATTCACCCCGTATTACAGTGTTTATTTTCCTTCATCTATATATCATTCAGTTGTCCTGTCTTGCTGCTTTCTCGCATCACGAGCAACACACAAACAGCTCAACTTAACGCTTAAAACCGTTGCTCAGAGACAAGAAAAAAAAAACCCTCCCCTCAGAAGAATACTTGGTCTGCTCGAGTCCAAACCCAGGTTAAAGTCCAGCTCAGATACGTTGTAAGTCCCGCCGCACGCGTGAATTATTCTATAAACCTGTCGTCCCTTCAATTGCTCCGCAGCTAAGAAAAAACAACAACAAAATTCCACGCCTAAATCCCAAGTGGACTTTAAAAACAAAAAAAGGCAAGTTCAGTGTCCTGACGCCCGGCAACAGAAGGGGATACACACGTGGGAAAAATATTTTTGGGTAAAAATAAGGTCCCGGCACCCGGAGACGATCCTCTCGACTTATTCGGCCCCGCAGCAGATGCTTTCTTTTATTGCGGTGTCGCAAGGAAAAATTAACTGCTTCTTTGGTCGGAGCTGATTTCACCTATGCTCACGATTAATGTGTGATCCATCCTGGGTCAGTGAAATGCAGCAGGCGATTCGAAAGAAGCTTAATTTAGGCATATAAAGCAACAGGACAAATTAAACGGAGACCGTCAAGTTTCTCAGACAGAAAGTCGGAGAAAAAGTTTTTTTTTTTTGGACGTGCACCTCAACGCAAAAAATAATGAACACATAACATTCAGAAGGGAAGAAAACTTCTAGAAAGCGTGGATGCTGTTCAGATTAATGAAGTAATCGCTTGCTTTCCGGGATTTTCAAAGCAATCATTATTCTTAGATTGCGGCCATGCCTAGAATACTTCGCGCAAAAATCAAGAC
The DNA here is from genome assembly GCA_905338405.1 of Notodromas monacha. Taxonomy (NCBI): domain Eukaryota; kingdom Metazoa; phylum Arthropoda; class Ostracoda; order Podocopida; family Cyprididae; genus Notodromas; species Notodromas monacha. The sequence continues at coordinate 12,275 of CAJPEX010005940.1, read as the reverse complement.
TGGATTTATGGCTCAGCAATTTTCTGTTGAGTGATCTACAGATGGAAATATGAAGAAATTACTAAAATATTGGGGGTCTGCTCACCAAGCTAAAGTTGTACTGATCGAGCATTTCAACCAGAAAAAAACAAACACAGTGTTCACAAGATTAATGCAAAAATCTAAATGTCGAAAGTAGATTGCGAAAACACAGCATATTGTATTTCCAATATTTGGCTTCGATATCTTTGCCTGACGTAAGTCTAATTTTGAATCAATGCATCTCTTGGATGTACTTTTCTTTGAGAGAAAGGTACAGTCCATGAATGAATAAAATTGCGAAACGAGAAAATACTTCAACGACGAAATACGGGGGAAAAAAGGGCGTAAAAATCGAAGATTAGCAGAGGGTCATTGCATTGCGAAACTAATGCGTTCAATGGTTTCTTTTGTTCAAAAATTGCATTTTGTGGATAAAAAAATTTGGTTCAGGTTTCATTACGAAAAATTAATACTTTCCGGACAAACAAACAAAAAATTTGCATTAGACCCACGAAAAAGGTTCAATTTGAAAAATGATGGACAGTGCGTTGAACTGGAATAACATTGCTTCAAAAGAAATAGCCCTGATTTGTGGTTCTTGTGACAAATGCTGCATGAGACTTCATCCTTTTTCTAGTCTAGAAATTTCCATGGTCCATTTTTGATAGTTGATTCAGGGTTATAATGACAATCGTTCGATCAATTCGGTAACGATTACAAGTTGACTCTCTCTTTCTCTCTCTAAAACGAAATTCTCTCGACATCAATTTTTTTATGATCCCCTGGATTTCGTTTCCTGTAAAGTAGGGAGAGAATTGTATGGTACCCAAAAATTCGCTATACAATACAAACAAAATTATGGTAGACAAGATGGTGCAGAGAGAGTCTCAGAAAGAGAGAGAGACTCTGCATTGCCAAAGATACTGCAAAACTCAATTACAGTATTATTCAAAGTTTAAAATGTTTGAAGTGATTGCAGTAATTGCTAGAATTCGAGCCCTTTTCGTTACCATAACTTGCGAACCGAACAGAAAAAAACCTGTTAAAAGTGAGTCACTTTTTCCTCAGGCAAAAATAAATTTCCTAATGCGGATTTTTCGTTAATCGGGTCGTTCGTTATGCGGGGACCGAAAGGTAAAACCTCGAAGGTCGTCTCACCCTGCTACACCCGATGAACGCGCGTTCCTCGACAAATTATGCAGCTAATAAAACCTGGGCTCGGCGGGGTCCTTTAACATGGTTGTTCTCAGTCCCGACACATGAGAGGGAATTATTCCGGCTCATGAAACCTGAACAAGGAACCCCGAAGCATAAGATCCGCTAGTCTACATACAACAAGGAAACCACTCGTTCCCCAGAATTCGTCTTATTCCCCCAATTCCATCCTTCAATTGGTGCTGTTGCACTTTGCGGCCCACTGCATGCGAAATAAAGAAGCAAAAATCTCTTACAACAGCAAACTGCAAATTTCACGAAATACAGGGGTTCCAAGATGTGAGCGCAATTATTTTTGGACAGTGTTCTTTAGTTGAAATTTCCTTAATTTGGATCACATTTTTTTCCGTAGACTTCAATGGGAAAATTTTAATTCATTCCTCATGATTGGGGAAAAAAATTGAATAAAAATATTTTAATCAAACTGCCTCCCTTAAGGATGAAGTGTAGAACGTAACTGTGCAAAAGAGTACCACAGAGAATCTTCATTTTGGCGTTAAAAAAAAGAGTGAGGAAGGCAATCACAAAAACAAAAAGCACACATATTAATTTTCTGTACTGCACAGTGTATACACGGTTGATGGAGAATTAATTTAGAAAAGAAAAGCACAAAATTAGTCCTGTTTTGGAAAATGAAGCAGATTAAATTTACATTTAGATTTATTCAGAATTTATTTCCATTTTTTAGTCAAATTTGTTCAAGATACGTCAATTTTGTACGTAAGTATTTTTTTTATTTTCAGGAAATTTCATCAAAGTGCCCATTTCTTGAGACAATGCGCAGATGCTGGGAATTTTATTTTATTTTAAAGTGCTCATAAGTCGAATTCATTCAATGCTAGGGTGTCCATATATTATGGTCTCAATATAATTCAATAATTTCTGAGACTAATAGTGAATATGAGCAAATTGAAAGGATTGAATTGGAAAACCTGTACATCGAGGAAATTATGAAAATACACGGCAAACACAACGAGAAAACCGAAAATACCTATCGACTCGTAGGTCAGCTATAATAATTTTGGTAGTTGCCCCAACATAAAAAAAGAAGAAGTAATAAAATCAACCGGGACTGCAGCAAATTTTGAACTCATACATTTACGATGCCTGCGCCGAAATGAACACCGCACGTGTTTATTATAATTTTTTACATTTATTACGGCAGTATAAAAGCCACTAAACTGTGGTTTCTCTCGGTTTAAATGAAATTTCATTAATGAAAAGCTGTTCCCTTTCTCAGCTTTCAAGGACGTGGTTTGGCACAAGGTATTGATCGCATACTGCAACAGAAACGAAGTTTATTACATCTACCCGGAAGAAGGAATAATAAATTCCATTTTTAACGACTTATCTCATCATTCCTTGCTTGGTACCCTTGCAATTCGACGCTCCTTTTGAAGGATCATAAGAGAAGTAAACGTGGATTTATTTGTTAAAACATCTGGGTGCCTTGCGAGAAGTATGATTTTCTTTTGTGCGTCGACTGAACACCTCGTCATCGTCGGTTTTTGCACTCCCAAAATAAATACGAGGTGAAGCAGCTTTACTTCGACGACTGCTGAAACCGAATGCGACAGTGATGGGAGGAGAAAAAAAAAACCCCCCGCTTCCCACAACACAACCTACTTGAGTCAACTAGAAAAACCCTGCGTTTCATTTATGTGAAACCCTGAGACACGCGCAAATTCCGGCCGCAGACATGAGTAATGTGCTGTGTTGCGCCAATAAAGAGGCCCCGAAACGAATCCACGCCATAAATTTTCATTCCCGCCACACGGCCTCGGCTGGTCAATCAATCACTCAAAGTTTCTTTTTCTTTTATTTCGGTTTGTCGGTTTTTTTTTTCTCTGTAACGATTGCCCCAACACACACACACACAGACGCAGCAAATAATCGGTGCGTTTCAACCCCGGATTATCGTGGGTAACCCGACGATTTCCCGTCCTTCTTCCACGACATTTCGCTGGTTTACTCAATTTCAACAATTCTTCGCACGAAAAAAGCGAATCACGAGTGTTATTTTCTACTTGATTGTATCTGACGAGGAGATCTGAATTATTTATAATGAATCAATGAATTATTGATACATTGAATCACAGAATTATTGAATTATTGATACTTTTATTTCTCTAGCTGATACTCGAGTGTTTCTTGCGACGATTTGAAAAATGATGAATCATTAGTACAGTATTCCTAAACCTGAATGGAGGAATTTGGAAATATTCTGTACGAAATTACCCAATAGATTCGTTGAATTTATATTGATAAATTCAATTTCTATATGCAGTATATACATATATTTATTTATTTTTTTAGTGCGGAAAGCCGATCATTGCACGATTTTATTTTCTTCTGCTGGATTTTTTTTTCACGCTGAGAAACAATATTTTAATGATCCTTCAGTAACTTTTCGAGTCACTGAAATGAATGGATGCATGATTCGTTGTTTTCGCGGCATACTGAAGCGTTTAATCCCTACTCAATTTCAACAAAAAATTATTATAAATTGTCGATTGAACACTGCGAGTTCTTAAAATTCTGGAGCACATTTTCCAGGGTTTTAAAAATCTATTCCACAGTATTTTGAATCACTTCGCCGGTGAATAGGTAATTACGGTATCTAGGGAAGTTTGCGATTGACTCATATATCCACTGTATTTGCATGTCTATGCTGATAAGCGTTGTTTTACAGGCTCAGATTTCCTACACATAATTTGAAGAAAAACAACGAATTAAACTTCAAGAACAATTGTCGCAAAGTCATCCTATGCAGTTCAGTTTAGACTCTCTCCATATACCAACGAATTTTTCTCCGATCCTAGGGAACAGTCCTCCAATGTAAAAGCTGCTCTTCTACACTTGAATTACCTTTACACCGGTTAGCTTTATTTTTATTTTAGCCTCCTGATTGAAGTTGTTGAGTGATTTTATTTGCTGTTGGTTCGTTAAGCATCGTAAGGATTTCCTTGTGAGAGGATTCTTTCCCCTCTTTTTTTTCGGCACTGCGACGAATGAATAAATTGAATTTTAATCGCGAGGATTAAGTACACTATTTTGCAACCGCCTCGCTGCAAAGGAACAGACCACAAATTACCAAACTTAATTATACGGGTGAAAAATGGCAAAATGCTCAAATCATAATTGCTTGCACGCGCACGCGAGGGGCTTCTTCATCACGCCTCCGAGTGAGGAAACGAAATTATGGGACAAGATACGGGAAATAATAAGAATTAAAAAAAAAAAAAAAGGTAAGGGTCCCTTGGTTAAAGTTGCCCACGCGCAGTCGCAGCCATCACACACGCAAGGCAACTTCTCCAACCTGCGGAAGAAGATCTGAAGGGAGGGAATGGATGAATGAATGAATGAACGAATGAATGAATGAATGAATGAATGGAGAAAAGAAGAAGAGGACGAAGAAAATAAACGCAAAAAGAGAGAGAGAGAAACGGAAAACATCAGTCATCAACTCCCACACGGTTTGATTTCACTTTTCGATGACCCGCACCAGGGTCACTCGCCCTGGTGCCCCAGTTTCGACAGCACATCATGCCTCTTGTCAAAAACACCAAAAACAACAACAACAACGCCAGAAGGAACCAGGAAAAAATCGTGGTTCTTCACCAGTATATATATATATATATATGTGCGTTTATTTTATTTTTATTCTCGATTTTTATTTGGCAGCGACAGATCATGTCTAGCACAACATATAATACAGTATTTTTATTTTCCTTCTCCTACCAGGTCACGACTATTATATTTTCCCGTCTCACGTTTCCATTCTCCAATCAAATGAACTGATTACGAGCACAAGCACGAGTCAAGATAAACTTCCGAAAGTACAGTACTGTACTAATTGATTAAAATTTGTCCTCAATGTTCCTGTTTTTACTGGTGTAGAAGAATTTGAATCGCATGTCTTTTACGACATATAAGGTCAAGAAAAATACATTTGCCAGCCAAAAAAGAAGGTCAGCCAAGAATGCCAACATCAAGATCACACTTGAAAATCGAAGCATTTTCACACTATGAAACAAAAGGATCGATTAAAAATATGTGTGTACAGTACTGTGATTTTTAAACAAAAAAAAAGCGATTACCCCGAAGAAAATGAAATTGCAATTGATTCAATCGTCTTTTCATTGATGCCTCGCCCATCAAGACAACCATAAAAATATTATTGTTCAATCACTTTCTGAAATCCGAACTGCGTCAGGTCTTTCTTTTTGAATTTCAAAAATTGCATCTTACTCTGTAAGATCCACTGTAGCAATCTTCAGCGGCAGAAAAGACTCATATGTGCTTCATTTTCTTCGACAATATCTTGCAAGTATTATTTTTTTCACGGAGGAATTCCATTCAGAGGGAATGGGTTGGGAATTCAGGATGTGATAAATTGCAGAGAAATCCAGATCGGTTTTGTCCCTTTTTTCACATGAAGGTGGTTCGCTTTGGTCATAAAACAAAATGATTTGTTAAGGAAAACTGAAAAAATCTATCTTTTTCAAGGTAATGCTGCACTGTATAACTTCCATCGGCTGCGGTTGAAACCACACGAGGCGTGTCTCTTTGATTCTCGCACAAGCTCTGAAAAATTTATTGCAGAATTTCGAAAAAAATCATGATTACAGTAATTTAATTTTTAGCTCCCGCCATTTTTTTTAGCATTATCCCCTTTCAAAATACTTCTCAGTGATTTCCAGGCTCTTTGTTCAATAGTTTTTAATTATCTTTGATATCACACATGAATGTATACGTGACGCACAATTTTCTTTCTTCATTCATGAAATGTAGCACGAAAGTCCGGTGAAGTGAAGAGATATGAAAGACAAGAAATTTTCAAGATTCACTTTGAACGATTTGATTATCTATAGCCCTCATACATTTATTTTTCGAAAATTCCGAGAAAAAGGGAACCATTTGACAGTGTGCAAAAATTATGCACTCCTGCGATCAGAAGTTCGGGAAAAATCTTTGTTCGCCACCTTTACTGCTCCAACCTGCATACCTGAAAAAAAATGCGTGTTCCAAGCACAATAAAAAGGGAGTGACATTCAAGGATATATTACCAGGAGTCATCCAAGGAATAAGGATTTTAATACAGTGAGACATAATTGGTGCATCAAGAGTGTCCCTACGTCAAAATGTCCCCAAGTTAATCCTTGCTTTCCCATAGACTTACATTATATAAAATTTCTTTGGTGTTTTAAGGAAGAAATATTCTTCAGAATTCCATGAAAAAAAATTTTTGCCACTTGAATTTGATTCAGCCAATATCTTTTCAACTCATTTGAGCATTGAATATTTTACCTCTGTACAGTACATTTAAATGTTGGCATCTGTAAAAATAACATGCAAGTCACAAGGAGAGAAGGAAGTCCTTCTATGCTACGGGTAAATGTTTTTAAATTAGCTGAATGTATGGGAAAATGATGGGAGAAATACCAAAGAATTTTTCTTGCATAGATATTAGGGTCGGAAATATTTGTTTCTTGCAATTAAGTTTAATCAAAGTCAATTTTCCTGAAATTTATTGGCAATTTCATCCTGCAATGTCCTCATGTCAAGTCAGTGTCCATATGTTAGGCCCTTTTCAAGCCTTTTTTATTGAAAAATAAATGTCCCTATGTTGAATTGTCCGGATGTGGGGGTCCTCTCTGTACTATTCTCAGGTCCCATTTGCAGGTACCCGGACATTTCAATCAGCTCACAAATCGCAGACTGACCGGCGGCAATAATGTGTGCATCGTCGGGGAAAATGTTCTTCACGTCATGATCGCGTCAAGGCATGACGGCACAAATACGAACTCCCCGCTAGTTTTCCCGTAACACAATATTCCGACTCCAGTCAGGGCATATTCGAAAGCTTACGACGAAGCTTCTTTCTATACAAGAAGGCGTTGGACCGACGCATCGTTGCTTGCCTCGCAGCAACAACGAAATAGAAACGACTTTATTCACGAAAACTACCTTACCTGGAATCCTTCATCGTTTTTCTTTTCTTCTTCTTCTTTCCTTCACCAGAACTTTATCCCCTCAAGGTAAGGCACAGACTGTTGTTCCCCTTTTTTTTCTGCTACTTGAGACAACTGAGTTCCTTTTCGAGGGTGATTAGGGAGCGGCGTGCGGTGATTAGGGTGGGACGAAAATGAGCTCCGCGAATGGCACGGAACCGATTCGGCGATCGCTTTTAAAAAAGTACGCGAAGACTCGCTTTTTGTGCCCACGAGCGAGAATTCCAAGGCTGAGTAACCCGAGACATGAATTCGACTTATGTTCCAACAAGAGGCCAATACTCTGCATGCATGGAACCAAGTTTTCGGGATTTTGGATTGAACAGGAATTTATTCGGATGTGCAAGACGCACTGAAAAAAATAAAATAAAAACATGCATGGGCTAGAAAAAAAGAAAAGAAAATGAATCAGTAAGAGTCTTACATCACATGGCTTAGGAAATTAGCCGGTAAAATGTACGGTAGAATTTTTTATCGCAATAAAATCGAATATGAATTGAGCAAATGTTCGTTAAATTATCATTTGAAGTGCATTAAATTTAGGATATTATAATGTCATTCAAATGTTCGAGATCACGCTGATAATAAAAGCATGTATGCGTATGGAATCAACACACTCATTTCATTGAAAATATGAATAAGGGCGTGATACTTTACGGTACTATAATCGTAATCAAAATTTTGTCAATTCCTGAAGCAAAAAACGTGAAGCAAGTCTTTCGTTTTCGATGACGTCGTTCAGTGGAATAAAACGGTATCACAGCCAGTGAATAGTAAAGACTATTTGAGATCAAGCTCGAAATTAGGACTCGATTCGTGGCTCTCATCCAAAGAAAAAAAAACATTTCTTCGACGAATTCCAAACGTCCAGGAGAAGTTGCAAACGAAGAATGGCTGCTCAAAATTTGGATGCATCTATAAGCGTATAAAAGTGAGTTAACTTGAAATATTTCTGGAATTTCAACTGTTGGCCGAATGCAGGAGGGTCACAACGAAAAAAATGTGGAACGCTTCACGATTTTGCGTGTCATCCTTGCGCAGGGGCCATGCTAATCTTCTCTGTATCGTTCCAATTTTATTATATGTACTGCCGAAGCAAGTACATTCGGTAGATGCATATTTGAAAGCTTATGAACTCCACGCAAAATTCATGGAGATCTGTGAAGCTTTGAATATTCGTCGATAATTACATCGCTTCTGCCTCAATCAACAAAATTATACATTCATGCTACGAAGAACTTCAGAATCTATTGGAACACATCCCATTTTTTTTGCCATACTCTCGTTTAATCATGAAAATACTGCGAAAATGAAAGAAACCTCTTACAAATGCGCGAGACATGGACGCAGCCATCTACCGGCAGTATTTGGAGTTCACCGGCTGGCGTCCGTCTGCCCATCGTATACATTCCCCTCATGGGGACCAGACCCTTTTTTCGTCAGAATGTCAGAAAAAGGCTTTGAGCGAAACCTAGAATTTTAGACCATTCCTCTAGCACAAATAACATGCAAATGTATTTCTTCTGTCAAGGCAAGAAAGAATCACATGCGAATTTTAAGCTCTTTCCCCTACATACCAGTAGTCTTCTGAGTGGATGTCTCAAGCGACCGGAAAATCGAATGGAGCTCGCACCTGCCGTCGAGACACTTCGTCGGTGAGTGATAAATTCGTCGACAGCTGACGATTAGTGTCCCTTCTAATGCCCGTGCGTATAATTATGTCACACCAGCTGCTCGGCCGATGCAAGGAAAAAAAAAAAAGTTCGCTCTTTTTTTTCTGGAATTTTCTTCTGGATATAAAATGAAGAAATTATTGTAACATACGACTAAGGGTGAAAAAAGCGTAAGAAGCCTTCACGGTTAATCGTCTTGGGTTCAAAAAAAAGGAGGGTCAAGTTCCGCCACGGCGACTGAAGCTGAAAAAAACCCAATCATCGTGACTCGGGAATTACGCAACAATAAAAAACAAAAAAAGGACAAAAGGACGCTTGACGTAAAAAGCGAAAAGACCTTTGACGCAATTTAGGAAACAACTTAATCTTCGTCAAAATATCGTTTACAATAAACTTTTATTGTCCACTGATGGTCCTCATCGACACTTTTCTTTGAAGTTACAGTACTTCGGAGATAACGTAAGTAAACACTGTACACTACGAACATCGAATCATTCGAAACCAGAAAACTTTACACGTTTTCAGAAGTCGATTTCAAAACTGTACGAACGCAAGTGCGACCATTTCAAATTTTCCGCGCGGATGATGCAAACATTTTACACACAAAAGAAACGACGGCATTAGTCGAGACTCCGACTATCCTTTTGGTTATTAATTGAAAGAATTCAGTCACGAAGATCAACTAAGCTTTCTAAAAATCGTGAAAAACTTTCAGGATCTGTATCTGCGTGAGAAAGCGCAAACAAAAAGGTACAGTAATTTCAGAGTCTTTATCAGAACCCCTGAAATATTTTTATTGCATATACATTTAAGGTTCCAAATAATTGCGTCTCAATTCCAGACGTTAAAATGTTTAGGTAGGGACATGACCGTCAGGTTTCAAGCAACCATGAACAAAAGTCGATCACACTCAGTTCATTTTAAAATTAATCATATACAGTACTAATGTTTTTTTTCAATTGCATCAAAATATAAGCATTATTAAAAATAAATGAGTAAAGAAGAAAGTCCGATTACTCCTATTCCATCAAGCGACCGAATAGAATCAGTCACTTAGCGGGTGTTTCACGAGTTCGCTTCTAATTAGGACAAACAAATATTAATGGAATCCGGCATATTCATAAACCCGGCCTCTTCCAAAATTTGAATCAAGCGCAACGGACAATATTAGCAAAAGGCAACATATAACGATGAAGGCTTCATCAGCAGCCTCGTTCCAACGTGCGTTCATCATTCCCCCCATGTGCACAGCCGATTTTTATCAACCCTTCACCTCCTTCGTGTCAGATACACATACACCACGACGTAGGCTAAGCAAAATACAGTATAACGAAGCAAACAAGACAAGCGGATGTTATAAATTATCTCCGAGTGCCCTCTCCGGTTCAGGCTTATATTATAGTCCCCTTATATTCTTTTTTTTTTTCCTGCCCAAGAAGAACGAGGGCGTGGAATCATTATAGAACTGCCCTCCACGTAAGCGTAAAGCAGTCCGGAAGTCGCTGAGAGGGGTGGTGGGGGGGGGGGGGAACTAAATTTATTTCGTTTTATTTTGTTCTTCGTTTTGTTTGGAGGTTCTCGCGACGCCTCTCTTTCCGCCCCTCAATTTTCGCCGGTCACGCGATTTATCCCTTGGCAGCCGCGAGCGAACCGGGTCAGTCGTACCGCAAGGGGTCACACCCGGGGTCCCCCTTATACATATATACGGTATATATATATATTCCCGTATGTCGAAAAGACCTGAGGCACCGGCAAGATACGACCTGTAATGACAGCGGGAGCGACCTGGTTTTGGGCGAATGGGGCCCACTGTTCGTTCTAGCTGTCCACACGCTCCGCTTAGTCGTACCCGATCATCCTGAGCCACACATATGTTGCGTTGATGTTATTTCTCCGGTCTTTTATTAAGCAACATCTCTCGTAAAGTAACATCTCTTGGGGATACACACGGAGAGTTGAACCTGTGGAACTAGAAAAAATATGTTTCTTGGAAAAAATCGTTGTAGACGAGATCGTTGTGGAGAGAGTCCACCTAGAAAAAAATCCTTTGCAAAAAATAATAATAATACAGCATAACATGCAAATCTTGATAAGCCGCCAACAGCCATTTGTTTGGGAGGTTTGTGGCAGTCTAACGGGGTTGGCAGTTGAAAAGGGTTAGTGGTTTATCAAAACAAAGCTAGAATAATTTGAAATTTAAGTACTGTATACAGTAATAGGAAATAAAATGTTTATTCTTATAGGAAGCGAATCAAAATAACGCTGGGATGTGTACATTATATCTTAGCTAATGGTCCAAAGAAGTAAATTACCGTATGCCATCTTTGTGTTCGTTTATTTTTATTTTTATTGGAGAACTCTCACAGAAACTTGAATCTTGATGGGAGGCTAGCATACACAAAATTGCTTGGCAGGAGCATATTTGAGTTGCCAATAATTTCGGCGGAAGCCGTTTTAATGGGGTTTTGGATGCTATTAGCATTAGGGAAGGCTTTTTTCCTCCAAGTAAATTTGAAATTGCTTAGGGTGGCGGCTTATCGAGGGGAGCCTTAACCAGGCTTGAGTTAACGAACTTTGTTCTCAAAACCAAAGGGAAAAAAATCAAGGAGACCTAAAATACAGTATAAAGAAAGCAAGAGCACAAGATATGAAAATGACGAACGCAAATGATGCACCCATATTTTCATATATTACAATATGGTACTGCATCACAGTACTGCCCTTATAAACGATACGCGGTCCCTAAGGCTAACTGAGGAGCAGTTGGTGCGCACTCAGCACTCAGTGTTTTTCATTTTATTTAGTTACTTTGCTTTCTCGTTTCTTTACTTTTCATAGTTACTAAGTTCTAATTACCATATATGCACAGTATTTCCGAAGTAGTCAATTAGCAAAGCCATCGGGGCCACACGGTCGATCTCTGCGACCAGGGTGAACAGTTACCAAACTACAGAACCGTACAATTACAGCAGATTGAATTACTGTACTGCTTTTAAACGAGGAAGAGATGCACTTAGACTCTATTAGAGCACAAGAAAATATAAATAATAAAAACCACAGGGTATAACAAAGACCATCATTCAAAAACAAGTCCCTCTGTCAAGGTTAAGACCTCCAGGAGTACAAAAACAGCTCATGTCCAAAACGCTCAGTACTTCTGTCAAAAAAGGCGGTCCAACAATAAGTCAAAGAGGTTTCGAAATTTTAACCCATGCATAAATGACCTATACTTCCAGCCAAGAGTCAGTGACGATGTCTACAGACGTCACTGGCATTTAAAAGCGCGCCATTTTTTCAATTTTTGACAGTCATGATGCAAATTTCCGTCAAACACTTCAGGGCTTCTCCTGCG
>CAJPEX010005939.1:0-14403 GCA_905338405.1 Notodromas monacha | reverse complement strand
AGCTACGAAGCTACATCAAAGGTCGGGTCGATCAGCGCATGTCGCAATCGATAAGAATTGTTGATGGCAGCAGCAAATGTACTATAATATGCGTCCCGCTTTCGTAAACTGATCGAGATTCACGAGACCGAATTCTGAAACGCAGAAAACATTGTAGCAACGGAAATTTTCACTCACCATACTTTGCACAGTTTCACCATAACCACACCTGACACGTGAGATCTCGAAAAAAGTTAAGACTTCACCAACAACTTGGAGCTCCATGCAAGGGGAAACAAGAAAGCCCAATGATGGGTACCAACAAAGCCAATGATGGGCGCCATATTCAAAGTATTTACTGACCTCTAACTGCAGCAACGCGCAATGCGCGTAGAGGCGCATCGGTCAGAAGTCAAAGAAAACTTGGAGTTCACCGCTAAGTACGATGAACCCTTACGAATCGAGGTCAGCACGATTTTCCATCGTACTGTTTCCTGGGATAGACGATCCATATACAGCTTTTACTTGGGCTTTAAAAGTTTAGGAGTCAGATTCACGAGTACACCAGAGTTGGATTAATGTCTTAAATTCTTGAATTTTGCTGGTCTGAAACTTGGACGAAAGTGCTTGAGAGAATTTTCGACCTATGTTACTGCAAATATAGAAAAGCTTTCCGGTCACACGCTGAGCTTATAGCTCATCCGAGCTTTGTATTTCATTGAGCGCACTCAAAACCGCGAGGACCGCACTGCTTCTCCAAAAATATCGCATCCGAAAATTTTTAACGCGATTTTACTGGAGAATTGTACAGTTCTTGAAATGTATCGAATTTATATATAGTACTTCATATTTGTACATGAGTAAAAATATATATTCAAGCGAAAACATATGAAAGCAACCATCGCAGAATATAGTACAGTACAGTACTTTATATTAATTTCCAGGATTGTTCAAGCATCTTGCATTGCTCTGAACACTTTCCACCATAAACATCGGCAAAAATTTGAGCGATTAAAGCTTCATAATAGAGCGAGTTCAACTGTTCAAGATTCACGTTGAGTCAAATCTTACATGATGTTTATATGTCGAAGGAAAAAAACAGTCCGTGCAAAACCTCATCTGAAATGGCCCAATATTAAATACAATATTTCTTATCAAGCAGAGGAATGAAAACACTTGTATTTTGAGGTTGATCAAGCCCGATTATAAAAATCAATTGACCCTTTAAATAATCTCAAGAAAATTAAGTGAGGATTTTTTTTCTTTTCGTTGGTGATGTGGAAATGTCTTTATTACCAAAGCATACTGTTTTTCCCGATGCCAGATAGTGTTGAGTTTGATGGGTGCAAAGTGAGTTGCAAGATTTTGGGTGCACATTGCAAGATGTTAAATCCATAAATTATTTCTTTCGACGATAAGGACTTTTTGAAACTTGCATAGATATATATTTGTTATGCTCATCATTCATTTTTTAAAACGTGTTGGCCATGAGCTCATACAATGCACATGAAATAAAAAATTTAAACGTAGCAATGTACAATAGTAATTCTATTCGACGACGAGAGCCAATGATTAACCTCATAAACACGGTGTATATATGTGAACTGAAACTTGCTACCAGCAGCAATAATTCAGTACAGGTTTAATAAAAATTCTTTACAAACCATTCCTAGTAAAATTTCGTTATATATGACCTCTGATTCAAGTTATGATAAACAAACAGTTCTGGTCGTGTGAACGAAGGTGCTGACAGACGTATTTTACCCCACGAAATTTGCTCTTTGTCATGTTTCTGCGAAGGTCTTATCTGCTTGGCCAATCACCGTCCGGGGCGATGAACGATTAGGTCAGTTCATGGTTGGTCAGTTGAGATGCATCTCAATATGCCCGGCAGTCGACGAGAAAAAGGACTCTTGCTGTTCCCAAAAAGTCGTCAAGATTTGAACATGCTTTCAAAACGCGCCACTCAAACCCATTCAACCGCAAAGCGCAATTTCGGAGCAAGAGCCACGGAAAAATCATTTTCTTCTTCGATATAATGTATTCGGTCGTTCGAAACCCCGAGTCATGAATGACCGAGGAAATTATCAGCACCCACTTTCGTGAGCCAAGGTCAGGTCAAGAAATAATTCACTCACGATTCTCGAAGATTGCTTTAAAATGTACTTGGCCGGGCGTTATTTTTATAATATAGTCTTATTTCCATGTGGTATATCAGAGAGAAACGCAAAAAATAAAAATAAATCACGACATGTTCGAAAATTGAACCGATAAATACTCGGTTGATCACTCTTCTATTGTTCGAAGCAATTCACATTTGTTCACTGTATCGTTAAATATTTTTGATGGCCTCGCAGTTGTTTCTTTCAATCTATAAGGGCGTCCTTTTATGGAATTCCTCCACTCGTCCAGAATATCCAATATAAAAACTCATTGATTGCTTTCGTGAACTTCAGTCCTGAAATATCGCGTTCTGACTTTGTCGATGTCGTGAAAAAACTCTCCAATTAAGCATGTCCCAGTGAGCAAGCAGTTTTCCGTTTTTTACCCAAACAAAATTATCCCAAATGTTTGTCAAAAATGGGCAACATTTGCACAACTTTGCTTGGATAACTGTGATGCCTATTATCATACAAACCTCAGTAGTTTACTGTACAATAATGCTATGGTGCTGGCCGCAATCCTGGGCTGAAATTTGTACGCATTGAATTTAGGTAGATCAGTGTTTCTGAAAGTTTGCATCCAAGGTTATTAATGAAAAAATATCCTGAAAATTACCAGGTAATTCTATAAACTCAGATTTCAAACAAATTTGTCCACTTGCCTCGACGAGGAACATTTTCTGTTGCTCACGATCACTTGCTGAAAGTTTGCGAACGGGTTTAAAAAAATAAACACTCGGGCTAAAATCAGTGTTTGATAAAAGAATTAATTAAAAATGAAAACCTTGACGCGAAAATTGCGACGAGAATACGACTTACGACGGTGGGTCACAAATGTGATGAGGTATAAAATGTACAGATTGCAATGCAGCAACACTCAGCTTAAAGTGAACGGAAATTGCACATCGACAAAAACAACGCAGTGAACTTCATTCAATTGAAGCCCTGAAAATATTTCCAGTGCATGCTTCAGTATAATACTACAGAATCAGGTTCCTATACGTAGTACAGTACAAGCATCGCTTTAGTTTCGCGCTAATTAATAATCGGTCCACGATTGAAACCCGCTGAACTTGATTCACATCGTTCAGATTTTAAATTGTACAGTTTTTCAAAATTTTCAGCTGATTTTTTTCAATTACAGGCGAAGAGAAAGAATGGAAGATGGTGTCGCTGGCGGTAAAAGGACGCAGAATTCCTGGCACAGTTTCGCGTACAACTTTTCATGTGTATCCACAAGCAATGTTCCTTTTTGCAGCTTTCCGCCTGTACAATAAGAAAAAGCCAGTCGCAGCCTTCACGCACAACTCGTCGTCGGCTAATGCGGTCCTTTGATGAGTTGACGAAACAGGGTTCCTTTATAAAATCCTGACGGAGAGAAGGCGGAAAAGGACTCCGGGTATGATGACGCACTTGGGTACAGTACTGCATTTGGATTCCCACTCAAAACCCCGCTCACTTTACNAAAAAAGATTTCAGCAAATTTCGGAATCGTTCCATTAATTGAAAGTGGTTTCCGTCAACGTCACACATTTCCGCGAGTGCTTGCGCATAAAATAAACAGTATGCATGAAATTATCTGCCTGAGATGCTTAAGAAAATTCGGAGAGCCCAGCATCATCAGGTCAAGCGTCGTCTACAGTATGAATTATTGGGTAAAATGTCGAGGGATGAGAAATAGAAGAAAATTCTTCCATGCCACAAGTTAAAATCCGGGTTTTTTTTTCGTCGTGTGAATGAAGATGACGGGCATATTTCCCCTCACGAAATTTGCTCTTTACAACTTTTCTGCTATAAGGTCTTATCTGCTTGGCCAATCACTAGCTTCATCGGGGCGATGAACGATTAGGTCAATTCATGGTTGGTCAGTTGAGATGCATCTCAATGTGCACGGCAGTCGACGATAAAAGGGACTCTTGCTGTTCCCAAAACGTCATCAAGATCTGACCACGCTTTCAAAACGTGCCATTCAAACCCATTCAACCGCAAAGCGCAATTTCGGGGCAAGAGCCAGGAAAATCATTTTCTTTCTCGATACTTGCATTCGGTCGTTCGGAAACCCCGAGACACGAAATGACCAAGGAAATTATCAGCAGCCACTTTCGTGAGCCAAGGACATGTTAAGAAATGATCCACTCACGCAGAGTGTTTTAAAATACTGTGCTTTAAAATTAACTGATTATTTAAAGGCGAAACTCAAAGTGATACGTACGTGAGTTGAACAAGTCATGAACTTTTCGTTCGCAAATGAACCTAAGAAAAGTTTCATGTTCGATTCAGTATTTCACAAATGAATCCAGGCATATACCACTGGTGGTGGGTTATGGTGGCTTAATCATAATTTCACTTTAACCCCTATTTTATGCTAGTTTTAGTCCACTTGACTATATACAATCAAGGTCTTTATAAATGAGTCAACAGTAATAATACTTTCTAGGCCAGAGCAGAGTTGAAAATGTTGCGAAGAAAAAAGGGCCAATGTTAGCAATGAAAATCGATACTCCAATTTTATTTTTGATTAAAGTTTTCACCGACAGGTTCTCGCACTCAATACGAGTACTGTATTTTTTTAAAGGACCGGATCTCGGGGCCCCATTGCACTTCAAAAAGTCGCCTGTTCTGAATTTTCATATCAAATTTCTTCAGAATCTGCGACGACATTTGAAGCATTTAGTCCACATTTTAAAAGTCAATGCGGCCTGCACGCGAATATAAAATGAACAGAATATACTTCCGCGTTTCAGAAACACAATCTTTGAAGGTGTAAGTGTGACCTTTAGTGAATACAGGACGAAGAGATGTCGCTCCAACTCCAAAAGAAGAGGGAATGCCTACTCAGAAATTACATTTCTCAGTCCATATGAAGCATTTATATGGTATCGTGGTAATTTTTTTCATCTTGAAACAACACTTGAATTTTTTCGAGGGCCAATCATCGGTTCTCTGACATTTGCTGACGGTTCTCTGGTACCTGAAAGCTGATCAATCCAATGCGTCGAATTCTCACCGAACTTGTTCATTTCGTCATTGGTTGATTTCACCCCAGCTCCAAAATGTTATTGCTCCCTTTAAAATAAGAAACGAAAATCCATACTCAACTATAAATACACTTTTATCCGATTTAAAATCCCTGTTCTTGCTTAAAAACGATGTTTCTCGCAATTTTAATTTCCCGAGACACAATGCAAAAACGATAAAGGAAATATAATACTGTATAAAAAATTCCTGTAGGGCTTAATTATACTGTTGCCCATTTTGGATTCATTTAAACCCCGGTTCTCATTTCTCTACAGAAATTTAAACAAATTTTTATTGGGAGCAGCTTTTGGACGAAGAAATGCGTTCCAGAGATTTCCTTGCACCTTTTGATGCTGATGGTATTGAAGCTCGTGTATAACGAAGCATTTCTTTGTTCTTCGTCTTTTTTTCCCCCGCTTAATCTGTCTTGAATTGAATCTCGCAGATTATATATTGCAGACATGTCTGTCGGTCTCGTCAAGCGATCCCGTCGATCCCTGGCACGAGACCCCGCGGCGGCGATGAAAGCAAGTTTCGTCTGGATGACACGGATGGCGCCAGTCGGAATTTGCGCCGCAGAAACTCGCAAACCCGCGGCGAGAATATTTGGATGTGAAAGCAAGCATCGGGGCTTCTGATGTGCGACGGCAGCCGTATGCGTAAAGTGAGCGGGGTTTTGAGTGGGAATCCAAATGCAGTACTGTACCCAAGTGCGTCATCATACCCGGAGTCCTTTTCCGCCTTCTCTCCGTCAGGATTTTATAAAGGAACCCTGTTTCGTCAACTCATCAAAGGACCGCATTAGCCGACGACGAGTTGTGTATGGCATAACTTGACTCTCGTCCTCTTTAAACTGCACCCAGTTAATTTATAATATATTTTATCATCTCTGTGTAGAAAAAAAAGCGTCATTTCTGACCATGTCTTACGAAACGATTCGGAAGAGACTCATTTCTTGTGTCTCTTTACTACTATTCTGTGAAAATAACCTCAGTTTGAATATGTTTTTTCTTAGTGCTGTAAAAATGAGCGTTTTCCTCATCTTTCGACCGAAAAATGCCGAAACCCGAAGCGAGGAATGTTAAAAGAAAAAAAAAAACTTACTGTTAATGCGCTTGATGGTAGGGCCCTTCATAAATCTGATGAGGACGTTTCGGAAGGTACTCCGATGAGACGAATTGACCCAGAAATCCTTGACTTCTCCACCGAATCTTGCCACACATAATCAGGTTTGTAGGCTATAATCGAGGGCGAATGGCGCATTTCTGCAGTGTAATCTAAATTACTGTACTTGCTCGAGCGGCTAACGGGATAACCGGGTACCATTAGAGTCATTACAAAGAGTACGGCTCCGTTTTTGTGGTCCAGCCCATGGTTTTTGGGGTGTGACGCGATTCAGACAGAGTGGTTTTTAAAATCATACTGTGAAGTACTCTTCTCGCACTTTCGAAAATTAGGCACGATGAAATCAGAGGCTTCTATGTACAGCGGAAGAGCAAGTGAGCGAAATGGTCTTCTTACCGGCGAGCAATTACAGTACACTGAAGAGGAGAAATGAGTGCACCTGACCTAACGGACTTCACATAACGCAAATTTAATAAACTTACGCATTGTTTTAATCCGATAAAAATACTAATTATTCTTGCTTGGATTCAAACAATTCTGTCCATTTTTACGTATACAAGCGCTCTTGTACATGCAGAATTTTTTAAACAAATTTTTCTGCTGACAGACACCAAAATGTGGGGACACTATTAGAAAATTGTCTTCCGCCAACTTAATTGATAAAAGCGTTTCTAAAGAAAAAATAAACAAGAACATTTTCTGATTTCCAGTGCGAAAATAAAATATGATTAATTTGTACAGTAGCTCCTTATTTCAGTAACACCGCTCGGAATTCCGTCATGCAAGTTCATTCACATTACTAAATTTTTTCTAGTGTGATTCATCAGCGGTTAGCTGAAGAAAATAGTCAATTACTGAATATAGGTCCAGCTAGATTCTGTATTCATGTTTTCGAATTCCATGTCATACAAGTAAAAAGTGTGCTATACCGCGAAATCCTTAACGAGAACATACAATTTAAAAGTTTATGCGAATTCAAATCTAACTTTTCCAATAAAAATATCTTGCCTACATTTTATGCGTAGAGAGAACATCCTCATTTTGAGAAATAAATGAAATGTCACAAAAATCTTCTAAAACCTCTCTGCCTTTAAAGAAAAATCCCTGATCAGATAAGCTTTACATTTACAATACTGTACTGTATATGTTTCTGTCTCAACCATAAACTGATTTACTTCAAAAATTTCAGTGAAAAAGACAGCATTAGTAAATTCATAAACAAAGCAAAAAAAAAAAGCTGACGGCAAAAAGAAGGCTTGGCATACCTGATAAAAGCGGTCCTTTGACGCAAATGAGTTAGTTTGCCCTTGGATAACAGGGAAACCAGAATAAGCTACAAACCTAGGGTGAGAGCTGGTTGACACATCCAAGAGCAAACCCATGGCCAGTCCCAAGGGAAATTCATGGTGCATAACTGTGCAAAAAATAATTAGAGAAATTTATGGCAGCCAGCGTATTTCCTGGTGTGATCAGTGATTCACCGAAAAGCCTCATTATATTTCCAAAATGTTTATTGATGATTCGAAACATTCATGATGGTCATTAAAGCATGCAGTCAATGCCAGGCAAAACTTGGAATTATTCTACATCATTCACTTCAGAATGATGAGAGATTATTGTTCAGTCTATAATTTCCTAGATCTTAACTTTGGATGTGAAATTCATCTCTGGACCTCTTTCAAGTTGCAAATTTCAGTCCACACTTCCAGAATACCTCGGCAAACACGATGGATTCAAAAATGTATTTTGCTACCGATGATTTAAAATTCAGCATGAACTGTCCATGTGAAGATCTGTCTATGATTTCGAAGAATAAATCAGCGGCGAGAAAACCAAATAGCAGCTTAAATGGTGCAAGTCTTAGACGACTTAGATAATTGCTCTCATAAACAAGAGTTGGTAAGATACATGTCGAGAAAATTATTTAATTATTTATATGTGAGCCCAAGCCCAATTGTACAAAAAATGTATAGCACAGTAATCATGAGGTTAATTCACGGAAACATATAAAGCTTATCGATATTCTCTTATGAACTAAACCCTAGAAAACGCGAGTAATTCATCTATAGGCTTTTGAATTACAGTAAAATACAGTACTACAAACGACTTTTCAAATGGATTTCATTGACTTCCGACTTCGAATTGTTGCTTGAATGGCTTTTCTAAAAGTTTTGTAGAATAAGTGTGTGTAAATTGAATTAGCTTCGGCGGGCAGACGCACGAATTTCAAGGATTGAATTGAGCTGTTTCTTCTATAACCTTAAAAGGTTAGTCGAACAGCAGGATTTTCGTTTTTACAGAATTGGGTTACTGCTGGTTTTCTCGACGATCTGAATTTTACAACAAACAATTTATCAACCTTGCAGTCATTTAAAAAAAAAATCGATCACGTTGATTCAAATTTCTTGGCAACACTTAAATCATTGTATAATACTGTAGCTGTTTTTCGTGGCTGTTTTAATCGTGAATTTTTTACATACAGTGTACTGTATTTCAGCGATGATATTTTCCAAAGATGAGACTGAACCAGTTATTTTGCGTCCACGGATAATCGCGGTTACGCGTATGATCGTAAGGCATTTCCGTGCGTTTGTAACGATTCAAAACAGAACATTTTCAAAATCGTAACATCAACATGCGGTTATCGGGCGGTGATGAACGTGTCCGCGTATTTCAAATCTGATTCACAAACCCGGGTTATTTTCCCTCGTCTCTCTATAAGAATTTTTTTTTTTCGTTCTCTATCGACTCCCAAAGCCGTGGGGAAGTTTGCAACGTTGTCACCACATGGCAGGCGGAAATGATTTCCGTCCCACTTCACCTGCCAACAAAAGGGGTGCGATGCACAAACGATGGTCCATTGAAAATATACTCGTCCGCGCCTTGACAATCTCGTCATCACAAGCTCCGGCTTTTGTAGCGCGTGACGCGGCCATGCCAATCTCCATGTATTTTACCCCACTCCTTGCATTTATTTTATTTTTATTTTTTTCTCATGATTTTTATTTTTTATTTTTTGCTTTGTAATAGTGGGGAGTCAGGGATGGATTCAAGAGGAGCCCATGCAGCTAGTTGAAACATCCGGCCTTTCTGATCCAGCTCCCCTCGTGGGTTCACTCATTTTTATTATTATTATTTTTTTTGTGGGCACAATCCAGAGAGCAAGTTGCTGGAAACAAGCTTCCCCCTCAGGGACTTTTTTTTCTCTTTTACCCACAGAATTGCAAGCAGATCGGGGTTTGCGCAGTTTCAACCCGCCGACAAACCCCCCTCCCGTCGCCGGTCTCCCCAAAGGACCCCTTTTTTCAACTGGGCACTTTTGCGAGGGCGAAGGAAGCTTCACAGCCAAACCCCTCTTCGACAGTCTCCCTTTTGCGTCATTGTGTTGCGAAATGGGAAGTGGTTCATAACAAGATTCGACTGCATAAACCTCATCCACGTTTTAAAATGCATTGTGAATGAGCTGTTTCAACAAATCCATAGAGAGCACTTCGCATGGTATAAAAAGTTTTGCATATATAGTATAAAAAATCGTGTGTGCTCTCAGCACACGGTTTTGTCCATGCAATTGCGCGTAGATAAGACATATTATACTGACCTTGTGCATTCAATTTCCTGTTTTTTGAAGTTCCTNAAAAAAATGCAAAAGCAATCTGAATTCTGAGATTGGTGGCATCCATGATCGTGAGAGCGACAAAAATTCGGATACGAGAATATCCTTCTTCTCGTGAGCTATGCAGTATTGCTATCATTTTCTCGCGACGGGTGTAGTGGTGAACTTTATATTTATGGCGTGAATCTAGTTTCAATTCTTAAAAACACGACTTATTTCGCAGCTTGGAAATATTTTTTTCTGATGACAAATTCACGAAAAACAAAAGAGATCTTTTGATATTCCCCCGAATACGGACTATAGAGCTATTCGAGAAGTTAGGTCATATAACCCATTCACACGCGCATGCTGCTTTGCAAAATGTTAAAATATTTAACAAATTTAAAGGTGCAAATGCAACCATCAGCATTTGCTCTCGTATCAGTAACATGTCTTTTGGGACTTTCTGGAAACTAATAAAAATCAATTAAAAATATTTTCCGGACAACGATGAGAACCGGTTGAAGACTTTAATAGTCTTCCCCCTTTTCCACCGAATTTGGATGCTATGATGTAAAACCTAATGCAATAAATGTGGTTTAAAAAAAATTAACAAGGGAGAAGCATGAACTCCTTCGGAGAGAAATTATTCTGTTGTTTTCAAGCATTCGCGATTTACAGTATTTGGGCAATACCAAGTGCAGGTATGTGCATTTTTCTCAAGTGCTCGATCAGTGTGTGCACAAGGTGAATTCTGAAATGTTTCAAATAACAAAAATAATTAAGGTACTTTAAATATTCACATTGAAATTTGTTGATTTGGTTTTGTGCCTCAACATTTCCAATATGTTAAGGAACTTTACAAGACATACAGAATTTAAATGGGCGTGGTCATAAATTCGAGAACCCGTTGAGAACTATACGTCTCCTGAAATATTTCGAATGAAACCTGCTCCTATAAGATTTTTAGCTCATTTTATGAGAGAGCAAAGCGGCATATAATCTCGTGAATCCGATCTTTAAATACTGTATAAAAATGCATATATTGGGAGTTGAATTTTCTTTGTACGTTTTTGAGGTGTCACGGTTGAATTTAGGGAATAGTTATCCGACGTATAAATATCACATGGGGGTGATATTTAACAATATCACAATTAACAATATCACAAGGGAGTCGGAGATTCACATGGATATAGACTCTTTTGCTTTGTCAGCTACTTGTTCCCAAGGTGTGCCTTTTCTCAACAATACAAAATAAGATTTCAGAGCATTCATTTTGATATATCTTTACCGTGAGGCTTATGGAGATCGGGAAAGCTTCTGATATCAGTACTAGGACGTAACAATTGAAATTTCTGCTAAGATCGTATTTCCGCGATTGAATGAAACAGGAGGGCGACAATTTAAAATACGGCTCAATGTCAGTGGAAATCCAATTTTTGTTTCGTTCCAGGGCACATTCTGTGTCTATGTAGTTCCTTTTATTGGGTTAGCAAGGCAGGAGGAAGACAATTCAAGATTTAAAATTCTGTACAGTATGTCTATCCCGGGGACATTCGATTTTACCTTTTCGTTTCCGATGAGTGAGCTCTTTCCAGACACGAAAAGAGCCGCCTCATAAAGGCGCCCGATATTTTCATCCTCATTCCCAATCAAGAGTAAAAACTTTGAGGATTCATGAACCCCCCATTTGGAGTGCTTTGAACCCTGCTTAGGAGGCGACACGTGCAGAATTGACGAGGTGGCGAACGTTGACTGGAATCGGTGCGGGCTTGAGTTACAAACCCCGTGACGATTCCAGAATAAGACGACACCCGAGGAAAAAATAAAAAAAAATAAAAAGGTACACGGCAGAATTCCAAAGATTGATGGTCACGGGCTAGAAAGACGCGTAAATTTTCTACCCTGCGATCCCAGCGGTGTCCATCACCCCGCGCAGCACCCGGTGATAAAGTCGCTACCCAAAAGAACCCCGCTGCTGTTGAGAGAGTGTGGGGGGTGCTGATTTGAATAAGGAAAAATTTAGGCTGCTCCCTTTGCTTCGCCTGATTGATTATTGTCACCTCTTGGCGGAGGATAT
The DNA here is from genome assembly GCA_905338405.1 of Notodromas monacha. Lineage (NCBI taxonomy): Eukaryota > Metazoa > Arthropoda > Ostracoda > Podocopida > Cyprididae > Notodromas > Notodromas monacha. The sequence continues at coordinate 2,447 of CAJPEX010005939.1, read as the reverse complement.
GCCCTCTCGGGCGTGTTCTAGCTTGTTATCATCATCCTCCCTCTATATTCCAGGTTGGTGAGGCACAGGGCCAAACAAAAGAAGACATACAAGACGAGTTTCGCGCAGTTTAAGTACTGTTCGTATGCAATGAAACGCGGCGTGCACTTTTTTTTTCAAAATTGTGAGCAAAAAAGTAAGTTGCGCGTGATTGGTGGGTGAAAAATTCTTGAAACATTCTAGTGGAAGTACTGAACAATCGAATGTGACTTATTACACCCCCCCCCCAATGTCAATAATTGACTAAGGATTTTCCAAAATTGCAGTAAGATCTATAATAAGGGTGCGCGTGATAAGTGGATCCAAACATTTTCAAAATTTTCATAAATTTAGGGGCACGTCATGCTTGAGTCATTTGTGACAAATTTAGAATCTTCATCTCGGGGGTAAATTTATTTCAAAAATTATAGAGCAAAAACTTCGCAAATATTAATTCAGACGGAGTAAAAACAATTTAATTCCTGTTCATATCACGCCTGAGTTGAATTGAATGCGCAATTTATTTTCGAAATATTACTTTTTTTCAGCCAATACGAATTGCGTGGTATGTCTTATAAATGGATGCATTTTTCCTCAAATTTAGACCTTGAAAAAACCAGGTGCGTTTCCCATAGTTGAAGATACTTGAGTAAATTGGACAATGAATATATTTTATTCCATTTATTAATTTAAAGAAATTAGGGTTACGAACAGCACGTCAAAAAAATGCACAAAAGGAACGAGGAATCATTTCACTGCAATTTTAGACTTATTTCTTGGACATAGCTAATTTTGAAGGAGATGTATAAAAAGTATGGTATAGGTGCTTCGTCTGGTCTTCAATTTTCCGCATGCAAAAGTATATGAAGAAGTGGGAAAAAATTTCCCTCCAAATTTCTCTGAAAATCATTAGCAAAACGAAGAGGCCTAAAAATATGTCCGATCAAAAATGTCCAATCACACCGTTCCCCAAAAATTTATTTTCGGAATTACCTTTATCGTGAGGCAACAGCTAGCTTCTGCTGGTAAGACAGTCGTTTCTAAGCTTGATATGGAACAAACGGCAAATACGGAAGAAACGGTTCACAGGATACTAAGTGAATGGGACCACGATATCACAGATTTTCATATCCCCAATGACGGAAATAAATCAGGTCATTCAAAATATTTTTTATTCTCTCCCATGTTTCCGCCCGCGCGCGGAAGAATTCTTTCTTTTATACTCACGTGGGCGTTCGCACCAAATGAGAAGAAAAACGAAACAATTGAGAAGATGTCGAAAGCAGGAACGGTAGTCCCTTAGTCAGCTTTTGCGTGGTGGCATTCGGGGCACCTGAAACGTGCCAATTATTTACACCGCGGGAATTCCCGCTTAAATGGCAGTAAACGATGCGACGGTGGGACGATGACTCGGGGAATTCTTTATGCCCCACGGCGGCGCGGTTTGCATGCCCTCCTCGTCTCATGTCCGCGAGGTATTTGCATAATTGGGCGCCTCTCGGTTGTTGGCGGTACTCGGAGAGGGGCCGGGTCCGATTCAGCAAGAGATGACCGGGAAAGGACAACGGACGCATTTTTGACGTCATTCAATTTTGTAGCTTCTTTCTTTTTTTTTAAATCGAGGATCTAACCAGGAGTAATTATCATTCTTCGGTTACTGATTGGGGGAATAGAGACGCCAAGAACCGCTGCTTTTCGACGTGAGAAAGGCCGACAATCAAGTGACTTTTATTATTATTATTATTGTCATCTGCAAATGAATCCGCATTCATCGTTGCCTCGAAAATTATTCCTGTCGCTGCAGTATATTATTCCGGACACGTTGCTCGCATGCTTTGGAAAAAAAAGAAGAGCAGCGAAAATCCGATTATTTGAGCTTAAGATTACTGTATAGATGCATTTTCCGGGATGATCGCATTTAAAGAAAATACTAAATGTGAAAGGACAATGACAAGAGAGACATTCCTTGATCTTTCTATGATGTTATTTTTTATGCTTTCTCGCTTCTCGAGATCTTTTACGCAATTAATTTCAATATTCTGTAGGTTTTTGCATGCTCATGGCAATTTAAAATTAATTTCCGAATTAAAGTTGGGCCAGTCAAACGAAATAAATTGCACATTAGGATACACATTAGGATCATGTGAATATGATTTGATCTTGTACATTTTTATTTGAGGCTGGTTCTTCGAAGCTCAGATAATCTATGTTTAACCGTGCGTATTTCAGTTGATTTTCAATCTAAATTTTACCCACATTTCAGTTCATTTAAAAAAATTCAAAACAGAAATCATGAAATCCTCTCAACACATGATGGCTTCCATGATCATTCCCTTTTCTTGGAACGTTTTGGAGTAGCTTATCTTACTTCGTCAAGCAAAACAATGTTGTGTCTTATTTCACGAAAAAGAAAAATAGAATATTTTTCT
>CAJPEX010005938.1:0-10791 GCA_905338405.1 Notodromas monacha | reverse complement strand
CCTCAAAATAACACATGCGTCTTATATGAAAAAAATGAAATGAAGATTTTCACAAGATTTCCAAACCCACCCACGACAAATCATTTATTCAATACTGAATCTGAAACGAAGTGGTTCGACAACAGGAATCCGATAATGTAACGCTTTTCGAAAAAAAAAAGTAACATCGTTGAACAGAAAGCAGAAAAAATACTGCACAAGACACTTAATCGCTCACACTTCGAAGATATGCACGCACTCTAGAATTCCGTTCCATAATACAACAATGCGGTAAAATGGGTCTTGTGTCAAACACAAAATTCCTTTGAAAAAAACACGAACATGATTCTTCGAGTCTAAAAACTGCTGAAATTTTGCTGAAACAATCTTGGCAGTGTTGAATTATTAAGAGTTTCTCGAAATGCATCCACGGGTCTTTCTCTCCTCGTCCACCCATGAGAAATAAAACAGCACTATGTGGACACAAAAACTTCTAAAAACGCTATCTCAAAAGTACGACAGAGACACAAAAGACCCACTGGGATATGACTCGTTCGTCGACAAGAATCACACACGGAAATTAAAACGAACATCTCGATATTTTTTTTAAAGTTCAAGTAGAATTCTTGCCCCGCCATAACAAAGATAAATTAAAGTTTGGCACACGTCCTTACACCGACCCAATTAAGTAAATGTCATTTACGCATGAACCTTTGAGTTCACTAGCTAACAGAAATATCACCGGGAATCAATATTCCGAAATCGTCGAGTGTGAGCGCTCGAAGACATGGATATCATCATCGATAGACCAACACTCATTCCAGAAACGAAACGAGAAAAAAAATTCCTGTCATTCTCAAGACACGAAGTCTTTACAGAAAAAAAAGCCTCTCGCGCCAAAGTGCCAACTTACTTTCCACTGGTGTCACCGTCTTCAATTTGCCCTCGGTTGCCTGCAAAATGTGTTTTTTTTTTATAATATCACGAGAAATTCTTCGTTTTTCGACAAAATTCGCGACTCACCACATCTCGTCATCGCATTTGCCGACGGCAATGCCTTGTACAGCCATTTTTGCAAAATTTACTGGTTTTGTTTCCCCAATTTGCAGCTCTTTGATGCACGCAGACAACCCGACGCTGTGAGCGCCTCCTGTCATGCGACGAAGTGCAGGAGCACCACCTTTTGTGCAAAAAATAAACAGCAAATCATGCGATGATCCATTGATAGATTTTTTTTGCAAAATGAAACTATACGCAATGCTTGTAAAAAGCTCTGCACGAATTAAAGCCCCGATTCTTTCGCGAAAAGAACACAAAATGAGGGTTCTTCCGGCGTCCACCAGGACGAAATTAAATTTATCATGCAACCCCTCCGTCAACCCAAGGGTAAGCACACGTGAGCACACCAGCACGTGGAAGAAAAATATTCTTTGCCAACTAGAAAAAAAAGGCCGCTTTTCTTTTATAACCTGAAACCACGAAGAAGCCTCTTCCACGAACCTTCGTACATAAATTGAAAGAAATGCTCAGTGAAACTCGTTTAGACACTTCGCTTATTTTAGTAATGCATGACCTGACGGCTAGAAGAAAGATTTATACGAGATATTGTTTGGTATTTTTGGCACGCATGTTTTGAAAGCAGAAGGTTTAAAACACAGCCGAGTTGATTCAAACGCAGGATTTATTCGAATTGCAGAACTGACTTGGAAACTTTCTTCACTCGTAAGAATTTTATGACAACCTTCACATTCGAAGTTAAAAATACAATACAGTTTCGAAGTGAGAAAATTTTTTCATTATAGCACGATTTTTAGATTTCTGACGTCTACAAGGACGAGGTTTTTTTTTCAATACAGTGATTCAAAGGATTTGACAGCCCTTGAACTGATGCTCGCGAATTGAAAAAAATACATAAAGTGGCACGTTAATTCAATTTCACTGAATTAGCAGAGATCGATCTCTTCATTTCTATCAGAGAGAAAATATTATTTGAATATCAAAGAGGAAACGATTAAAGATCATGTCGTGAAAAAAGCCAATCTCTATCTTTTCCGCAAGACTTATTATTATGGAATATCCCTCAAAATTAAAGAGATCCATGAGAGAAGCAAACCGAATTTTTGGGGACTAGAAAAGGGTGAGATATGAAAAAGATAAACTAACCGATGTAGATGTTTCCGGCGGCATTGAGCCGCCGCAGAATGCCGCCAGCTTCTCCGTAGGCCACGTTGCTTTCGTCGACCTGAACAGTGGCTGTTTTCCCGGTTCGTACGACCAGGACCCGGTGCTGAACCCCGTCAGAGATGGGGTATTTGTCCCATTTGATGCTCGCTGGTCCATTGCCAAGTTCATAACTCACCTGACGAGGGAACAAACCCCCGTGCGGTTATAACTCATTCAGGGACTATATACGCAGTCGTTTTTGAATTATACTGTATATTCTGAAACTATATCAGTGAACCTCACGCAATTTGAACCCCGAAGTTTGAAAGCGCGAGAACTTCAGTCACGCGAACCTGTTGAATGAAACCTTATTTCAACCTAGAAAAAACAAGTCCGTATTATTCGAAGTCCACTTGATAGTTCAAGGCTGTATTTCAGAGAAAACCCTGCATGTATGAAAATTCCGCGAAACAAAAAAGTACCACAATTTAAAAAATTGAGAATAAAGGAACGGCTTCGTAAATCGGGAAAGAATGAAATCGAGAAGTACTCCCTCTTTCAAACAAAAAAAAATGGATTTCTCAGCCTACACCTTCCGAGTGAAATTGTTATGCAATGCGAAAGCAAAAATCCTGAAATTAATGAAACCAATGAAGATAAAGGAGGCTTCTAAAAAAATGGCTCTTTCCCCAATAATTTCAAATACAGATGGGCACTCATTGCAACGATATTCAAGGGACCATAAAAATTAGTTGTGTAGAGAATTTTGTTTCAGAGAGAGAGAATTTAGATCACGAGGAGAGAACCCTACCGGAAAACCAAAAAATCTTCCTACAGAGAAATTCGTTGTACAGACAATATCGTTGTAATGTGTAGATGATAGATAGTCCACCTGTATACGAGTACTTCAATAAGAACGCAGTTTTTTCGTGAAATAAGCCATCGTCTAGTATAGGGTATTCTTATTCAAATCTTCAAAGAAAGAGCAATCGATTTTCCAATTTTAAAATAAATCACACTATTGGAAGCGACTAAAATGTTTTCTGCAACCGCGCAGAATTCCAGTTCACCCGAAAATTTTCTAACCGCAGATTCCTATATGCTCTCAAAAAACCCACCTTGAAAGGCTGAATATCGTAGACGGTGAATAACATTCGAATGCATGGCTACTCTTGAATTTTGCTCTGAAGTTCAATTCCACAATAAATTTCATGACTAGGAGAAAGATACTCACTGTTACATAGCCGTCGACAAGAGCAATCGTGAAATGATCCATTCCTGCGCCGTCCATGGTTTCAGGTGGACCGTGGAAGAACAATAATCCATTCCGATCAGTGGTGGTGATTTTAAAGGCGACTTTTTCTGGCAAATCTTCAGAATGGTGAGGCAACATTGACCGAGGAAGTTCAATGTATCCAGACTTGGCAATGTATGCCTCAGTTTCGACAGTCACGGCTGCAAAAACGTAGATACACATTTTGTATTCATTTCGTACCAAACTACCCTAGATTATTTTTTTTTTAAAGTATACGCTTGCGGATCTTGATTTTCAAAATAAATTTCAACGCGCGGAATCTTGAAGAAACCCGATTTTATAGTAAATTAGCGAAAATGTGGTGGGGAAGAGCGTGGAAACCCCCTATTTATTTACGCGTGAAATTACTTTTGGTAAACTTTAAAAATAGTGCATTTTTGAAGTAGTAATAAAAATCTACTCTATTTGAGTTTGAGGATTCGACTTCCGTTTCGTCCAGAAAAATCCACTGATATGAAATATGAATATTGAATTTCGGGCAGTTTGTGAAAATTCAGATGCAATTCTGTTCCAGCCGTTGGACATTTTTTTTTCGCAGAGAGATTTGCAAATGGATAGTTTCATCCGCAAAAAAAAAAGAAAAAAACGCCCAGGAATCCTATTAAAACAGCACTCACTTTTCTCGCAGTCTTTTCCTCCATAGCCCATTAGGCACAAGCACTCGTATTCATTCCCAGGGCTTTCTCTGCACTTGCCACCGTTTTTGCACGGTTTCCGAGTGTTGCACGCAGTGGGTTCATTTTCGCACAACTTCCCAGTGAAACCTGTCTCGCAAGTGCAAGAAAACTGGCCATCGCCGAAATCTGTGCAAACTCCGTTTCTGCCGCAAGGATCTCGTTGGCAAGGAGCAGCCGACGAACAATCCTCTACATTGGCAGAATCCGTGTGTTCCGCCAGCAGATTCAGTTTACGGTTTTGCAACTTGAGCTGTTGGCACAGATATATTGTACGTGACGTCAATAATTCACTCAATCTCGTCTGTGTATATGGAATTGTTTTGGCAAATTTTTTCAGGGGGCTCAAGGAAATGGAGTGCACGAAAAATGATGATTCCTGAATTCTCTCCGAGAGAAAATGACGGCAGATACAATTTTAGGAGAGAAAATACCGTCGAGATGAAATTTTTGTTCATTGCACAACAGCAGTGATGGAATTCATGATTTCAGCTGCCAAGAAGGCCAAAACCGCTATTGAGATCAGCTGTCTACAAGTTCTACCATTAAATTATGCGTTTTTGATTGCTTATATCTTTTGTAAAGATTATTCTCTGAATGGGTTCACCAGCAAAAAACAAGCTATTTTTTTACATGAAGGTTTAGTACCTGAAATGTAATTATGTAATTATGCAAGGTTTCTGTATTTCATTTCTAGATTCCTGGCATTTTCTCTCTCGGCCGTCAGTGGATCAATTTTCGAAGCAGTGAAGCTTCAGAGATAAGTCTTACTTAGAATCTAATCAGGTTTTAATCCTGGGATGGCGGCGGGTTTGTTTTCGCCCCACAGCAGAATTGGGATATTTTTGCACACGGTGAATTTCAATTTTGACCGAATGTCACCAAAATGCAGCCTAGGCTTAGAAGAGGGAAGTCTGGGAAAATCCGAGAAGAGTAAATTGTATTACAGGTATATTTGACACATTCAATGCTACTCCTATTGTGGAAATTCAGAAAAAATAAATGCTTCACATGGGATTTTTGAGGCAAATTTCTCTGCAAATTTAAAAAATCATACGAAAAACCTTATTAAAAATACTGCTACAAACATTTTTCAGTATAACAGAAGGTTTCTCAAGCCTCAGCGTAAAGCCATTCATAGAAAGCACATTTAGGACAATCTTATAATAAAAATTTGCAAATTCCAGAATAAGAAACTATTTGAGGAATATTCTATAGGCTCCCAGTCATTAATTAGGAAAAACTCATAATAAAAAATTATTCCGGATAACAAAAATTTTTCTGAAATCCCAAAAAGGTTGTTGGAGAAAGATTTTAATTTTTACTTTTCCAAAACTAAGGCCTTGGGTCTCAGTCCATTTATAACTTTTAATTATTTCAGTGCTCTTGGGCACAAAATTTTGCAAAAATATCCCAGCTTTTCAACAAAAAAGATGAGGAAATTGACAATGATATGGTTCCTGTCAAAGTAGGGCTGGTTTTCGCAGCGCCAAGTCACACAAGCAGCCACACACGCACACACACCAGAAGAAATAATTCCTTTTAATCACTCACCGATGAAACGCAACCCTTGAATCCCCGTTTCACTCCCACGATTCGGTTCACTCTGATTCGCTGCGGATCAGTGCCACCCAAGTAGAACGGGGTTTGGAGATTGAGTCCACGTGCTGATCCAGGACTGCGGCCATGAACGGGTTTATCCTCATTGATTTTCAAGTGAGCCTTCTGAGCATCCCGCCACATTGTCACGTTGATCCATTCCCCGACGCGGATTTCCCGCTCAGACCGAATCACGGCTGGTCCGGAGCCAGCGTCGAACATGAATTCCAAGTGCTTGTCCCTGATTGCCAGTGAAGTGAAGTCGCCTTCGCCATCATTGGCCTGTGCGCAGTAGATCAAGATGCTGTCGTCAATGGTCTCGGGCTTCAGCCGCATTTCCACGTCCAATCTGGGAGGGTGAAAAATGCAGTCATTTATTTAGCGCAGTGTTCCCAAACCGGTATTCTGCGGATCTGAGCCGGTCCTCAGAATCTGCAAAGAATTATCTTCAGCATAAAAAATGTATTAAAAGTAGCAATGAAGTCTGTTATCTTCATGGTAAATTGTTTAAAGGCAATGGCAGTTGAAATTATCTGATGCAAAATAGAAGTTGGCTTTTCTCTTCATCACACTTCGGACAAATTTTCACCAGCCCAAAAAAATTCTTATTTTTCAATTCTGAGAGACCTTCCTCCAAGCCCACCTTGCTAATTTTTTGGAGACATTCCACTGTAGCTGCTTCATTGGTTCTTGAATACATTTTTGTAACAAGGAAGAACATTTTTAAATACCTGGCACAACGTCTTTCCAACATAAATTTTTTGAGCATGCACAAATTCTATGAAATTTAGTTGATCCGCAGATTTTTGTTTTTGGGAAATGGAAATTTGTCGGTCTGCAGCGGGTTCAAAAAGGATGGGTAACACTTATTTAGCGCATATAAAGAGCTCGTTAAATGGTGGATCTCCGAATTGTCAAGGAAAATTCTTGAGGGTTGAAAATCGTTATAAATTTGCGTTCATAACCCGCGTTGAAACGGACGACAGATGCAGCACTTGATAGCTGAGATGCTCACACATAATCATTATTAATTTTTGGGACGTGCTGCTCTACCATGGTCCATTTAATGGCTTGCTCAACTGTCTCATCGTCGAATTTAGATTTCCCCTCTACCCCACAGCAATACACAGCGATTCGAAATGAATTTCTCATGATGAAAAGTCATTTAAAATCTGAAAATGTTTAAATCAATTCAACGGAAAAAGAAAATTGTTTGGAGTCACTTGGACGAAGAAAGCACTGTAGATTTAGCTCTTAATTTTCAGGATCTTTATACTTCAAAGAATCCTGCTGCCTCAAGAGAGCATAGCTAGTTGCTCACAGTTCATACCGAAAATATGTACCGTATTTGCCATTTCGAAAGGTTCAAGCTCTTTACAGGAGCATAACAAATATACTGTACTTTAAACCGGCTCAAATATATCACATGATTTTAATTTTGCGAGAGAAAGCTCCCGCGCTCAAATTCTCAAATATGCTCGCAGATTTCAAGAATCACTCGATTTTTCACAAGGCTGGGTGCGAGATAACAGAGCTTCTTTTTTGTATACATTGAGAAAAAAAAAGAAATTTGACTGCGCCGAGTTTCCGCTACTATGACATCCAGTCGAATGCTGTCATAGCTTCTGTCATTCACACTATTTTTTTCAACGAGAAGGAGAGTTGAAATTTAAATTCTTTCGTATACTTAATACTGTAAAATGTATCGTACATCAAAATTGTTAGAATTCAGTCGGAGAATCCAATTCCAACTTCGCTTTCTGGCACTTATGCAAACGAATTGCTTCCACGGTCCTGATTTTCGACGACTGGAAGGTGGTATTTTTCTCGAATATTACAGGGTGGACCACGGAAACAATGGATACGTTTTTCACGGATATGCATTTCATGAAAAATGAAACTTATGATCTTGAAAGATCTTGGCAAAATTATAGCTCAATTTATAGTTAAAAAATACTGATTGAAGTGTTTGTATGATCGGAGTGGCCGTTTGAATTAATCTTTTCCGAAAAAACTTTGGTCTGGAAAAAAAATTAGTTGGGGGTTGAAGTACAATATTTTTGGGGGAGATATTCAGCCATGCAAAATTTCGAATTTTCGGCATCATTTGCAAATACATTTCAGTTTATCGTGAGAATTATTTCCTAAAAATCCCTAAAACTTTTTTTTGACTGCGCGGACACAACAGACACACACAGAAGTTCTTACTTAGTCAAAGTTTGCAGCATACTCCGCCATGCGAAGCTTTAGAATCAATTGCAATTAAATTTCAGAATACAGTGAGAATTTGTTCCGAAAATTCCCTCAAACCTTTTTTTTTTTTACAGGGCGGACAAAACATAAAAAAACAATAAAGGTCCTTACTTCGCCACGGCTTTCGGTGTCGGATACGCGGCAAAGGCGTCCTCCGAAAATGCTGGTTCCAGGATATTGATCTCCTTTTCGCATCGTTTCCCGGTTTTGCCAAAGGGACACATGCATTCGTATCCGCCCTGACTTTGCACACATCGTCCGCCGCCGCAGGCCCCTGAAACATGGCACACACGGATATACCATATATATAGCCGATACACACGCCCGCGGAGGTGTGAGACGCGATCAGGCACATAACAGTCATCGATTGCCTCTCATCAGCAAAATCGATGGGCTTCAGCATGACACTGGTGATGGGGATGGGGGGGGTTTTGTATTGAAATATGAAGCAGATTTGTATGTACAGTATATATATATATATACGTGAGATACACAACGCTGGTGCAGTATGAGACCCCCTTTCATCGACCCTCTGTTATTCCACTTGAGAAACGTAGTCGTACAAGGGTTGTCCCAGTTGGAAGTGACCTCTGATATCTTAAAGTTGGTACGATTACGAAAAAAAATTATTACATAGCCCATGACGTTCTGGGGCTTCAGAATTTTTTTTTCGGATTTTTAAAAACTTTTTCCGATTTACGGCATGATGATGAGCGAAAACTTATAAGGACAGCCAGATTTCTCTCCCCATGTCACAGGAAGCTAAAATTTGACCAGACAGCTGAAAAAATTGGAATTTTTTGCTGTTTTTCCCATTATATCTCTATAGTGCATTCTAATTAATGGTTTAAATAAAATTTCGAATTTTTTAGATAGTCCGAAATTTGTTCAGCACTTCGTGACATGAGGGGAGAATTCTGGCTGTTACTAGAAAGTATTCCCTTATCATCATGCAGTAAATTGAAGAGCTCCTTTAAAAATCCGAAAAAATAACCAGAATCTTTGAACATCGTAGAACACATCTTGTCATGATATTTTTTTCAAAATCATACCTAATCTAAAAATATCAGAGTTTGCGTCCATCTGGGACAACTCTCGTATACGTTCAATCATTCATTCGATTTTCACGCTTCGAAAAGTTGAGTACAATATCATCAATCTTGTTTAACCAACCAGTAGCGCTTGTAATTTCCCTGCAAATATTTAAGTACTTGTGTGTATATCGACTTTGTGCACTTTTAGCTATATAACATTAGTTACATGCAACGGAATACATTATTTAAAGACGCATTGTGCTTTTTTTTCCCTGACATGATTTACTGCATGCGAAGACAATGAGCCACTTTGGAACAAAAAGGTCCATTTGTTGGATAGATCAAAGTTCAAGTATGATTTATGGTACAAGATAAAGAGCCATTACCAAGCCGAACTGAAATGTCCACTTGTTTAGATCAAAGCTTGACACAATTTATAAGAAGGAGAAAACCCATTAACCGTTCTGGGTAGGACGAAATGCCCATGTTTTATGGATCAAAGCTCTATTTCACTTTAATACGTGTGGTGCTATTTTAGATTTCAGGTCATATTTCTGGTGCTGCAATTTTTTTTTCTTTTTTTAACATAAATACTGTAAAAGACTTTAATAATAAAATAATCATGCCTAAATTTGTTTTCATTTGAAGTGAAGAAATAAGCTAGAATTAATTTTACGTTGTTTGAGACAATTTCCTTTTTCTGATCGTTAAAGTGTTATGGTAATTATCTTGGCGAACAAATTTCGAAATTTTGGCGAGTGTCAGAAACATTATGCATGGTCATTTTCACCAGATTATTCATTTGATTACAAATGACCACAAAACTGTACTGAATTATGAACGGGGAAAAGCATTTAATAATATATGAGTTGGATTACAGGAGAATTTACGCTTGAATTAATAAACATTTGTAAACTTTTCCACAGCTCGACGAAAAGGCATTCATCTTCTTCCAGATTTCACAATATGAATGACCGCGAATTACTCTTTTGACGAATCTATTTTGAAAAATCTTCAGAAAATTTCCATGCTGCGAATATTCTTTCATTGCTTTAAATCGTAGCCGCAAGGGTTCGAAGTGCCCCATTTTCCGTGATGAACCTAATTTCCGCAAATTTTGCGTAGGCTTTATATTTTAGGATTAAAATATTGTACTGAAACTTAAAAAGGTGATTTTCAACTGAATGTGTCTTTCGGAACGGAAAAAATAAAAAGTGAGCCTCATTTGACATAAAAAAATCGCATCTTGCTTTGTTTTTTTAGATTTATTATTTGAACTTTCCGGAAGGCGGAAAGTTTTGAAGTTACCTCCCATTTTACATATAGATATATAATGCTGTTATTACAAAATTTTGTTCGTCAAAGTTCATGTTTACCGAGAATTTATTTGAAGTAGCACCTTATAAAGATCGGTTCAGCAGACCTAAAGGACGCAGGCGTATGGTTTTGCCTCGCCGAGCTAAAAGCGTCTGTTCCGCCCTCTCTTTACGTTTTGTAGCGGAGCCCATGTCAGATAGGCATTGAATTTTCAAAGAGCCTCACCTGCGTAGCAAACTTCTCCCAGCTCCTGGCAGTTCGTACCCGAATAGCCGCTGGGGCAAATGCACGCGTAACCCTCCGCAGAATGCGCCTCCTGGCACAGACCCCCGTTGAGACACGGGTTCTGGGCGCAAGTCTCGCACGTGGTCACCCCGTAGGAATTGCTTCCGATCGGGTTCAGGTCCTCCACTACACCAGGGCTGAACAACACCCGGCTAATACAACCTGCAGACAA
>CAJPEX010005936.1:0-12509 GCA_905338405.1 Notodromas monacha | reverse complement strand
AGGTTAAAAGCCGATGAGTCGAGGCAAATTTAATGTCACTCCAGCAAGGTGACCACGTGAAGAACCGAGATTTTCAGAAATATTTCATTAATATACAAAATGCCGACGTATATTCAGTCCGAATTCAAAATTGAATCCCCTCATCAACAAATCACTCTCAAACACCTGAAGGACTTCTTATTACTGTATTTTTTAATGAGTTCAATAATGGATCCTGCACGAAATGACACTCGTGAAAACTGGAAATCGAGAATTGAAAAATGCCGATGATTGAAGGAAGAAACGTTTGAAACATCCTTCGACGGCGAGGAGGAAAAATGAACAATCGGTCTTCGTCAGCTGCCATGGCCACGTGACACATCAACAAAAGAAGCGGAAGAATATACGAGTCTGAGAGTACAGTACACTGCATTAATTCCAGCTCACTGAAAGGAACTACCAGGATCTTTCCCAAAATAAATAAATAAGGAAGAAGAGATATTTCCCAGTGCGACAAGAAAGAGTAATTTTGAACAGAATTCCAATGCGAATTTCATGCCTTATCAGCACATTTTTCACGGAACGACTTCCACGCATCGAAAAATTGACAAGAATAAAAATTATCCATCACGTGAACTACTGGGCAGCACTGGGACTGCCAAAGAATTCACGGAATATTGAATTTTTGCAGGCAACCCATATTTTAATAAATAGATTTCATTGATGAGAAATATTATTAAATTTGCTCTCTCTCCCGCACAACTGAGGTAACCAACGATTTGGCCAGATATTAATTTAATAATTCCATAATTCAAATGGTATAATTGTTTATGATCCTCGAAGACTTGAAAATAAAGTGCTGTAGAGCCCAGTGAAGCTAATTCTTGCATTCTTTTCCACTGCGCAGAAATATTGTTGCATTAAAATATTATGCAATCCCATAATCGCGAAAATCGATGGATTAAGTTGAATTTTACAACACAGGAAAACTCACGTCATAACTTATGAGCCTTGCCTAAGGGGGATTTTTAAAAACCACGGAAACTTCATCGTTTCGTCAACAGCTTGAATAGAAAAAATTCAATATTTTTGAATTATCGAAAAATCAACGGCCAACCTGCGATTTTTCCGGGTTCTCAAACGACGGAAGCGTTCTTCCGCCGTCACCATCGTAATTCCGTAACAAGAGAACACGAGAGAGAGAGATGCGTATAAAACAGTCAGCGGAGTCTCTTCTCTTTCGCCTATGTGTGTTATATGCGTTTGCATCTTTGTTATGCGCTTATTTTTATATATACACATGCGTGTCTCCCCTGAATGATGCCTGTTTTTGTGTGTGTTTTGTTTTCGTTTTGTGTTTGGCGGATGTGACAACAAGACGGCAGGGGGAAAAATGCGAGCTCACGGAGTGCCAGGTCCGGGCTCCCAGCTGATCAATCCCTGACGCTTGTTCCGCGTGCGAACACGCGTGCAGCAGTTTTTCTAGGGGGGGGGGGTACGAACTGGTTCACCCAGGGGTTCGTGTAGATAGATACTAGTCCCAACAATAAGCGACCGAAACCAATGGCTGTCGCGAAAATTGCGCGCTATTTCTTTTTATTTTACCTGCTCAAGTAATTTTTAGAATACAACCGCAAGTAAAATAACTGAGACCCGGATTTCGAAAGTGATTTAATTTATTCCCGGATCAGCCGAAACTATTTATTTAAAAGTTCCGGATGATGTCGAAATAGCGGGAATGAAAAGTGGGTACGTGTATAGCATGATATTACAGTACAAATTATGTTGCTATCAGCTAATTCGTAACGCGGGTTTTTTTTTATGGATAAAATTCTGATAGTGATTTGGACATGCATATGCAGCGCAACAAGTTCTGCCCTTTTTGAATTAAAAAAATAATTATTATTTTCCATTCTCATTTTAACAGAGAAAGACTCGAGGTTTCTGTGTTCTCAGATTTGAAATTATGATCTATAGGGGGAATAATACATCATGAAGCTTTTTTCAAGTACAGTGCTGTATACGCAGCTCCTTAAGACCACATTCGATTTGAAACCCGACCTCAAAAGTAATAATATTTACACCAATTTCTAAATGCTGTTTCTTGTCTCAGTGCACTTCTGAATAAGTGACCAGCGGGGCACAGTTTTATTTGAATATAAAAGTTTCGAGACTGACAGTGCCAGGGCTGTCAGAAAATTTAACGATTTTTTTTTCTATTTGATGGTGGAGTGGCGAGAATAAATTCTGCTTGTGAAGAAAAAGCAAGTTTTTCTGTCCCAGTTCCGCACATGCAGTATTTTAACGAAAATAAAATCACAGGATCATAATTATAAAAATTTTATGACGCATTGAAATTTCTTGTAAAACTCGAAGCGGGTATAAGCTTCAAAATTAAAGAAATTCTAAGAAATCATTTTTCGTTTCGCGAACGGGCAACCGAAATTGCAGGCCGCGCGCTGTTCTTGCGGTTCGTCTCTTCGCCCCTGCCAATGCAACCCCCGGGTTTTCGGGATGTGGAACCCCCCGGCGAGGGGAGGAACCCAGCCCTCTTGGCTCGGAATCAGAGCGTGAATTCCGCCGACTGTCACGTCTCTTCTCCCCCTCGCTTTACCCCCGCGGGTTTCGGATAAGCTGCAAAATTTAACTCCACTGATGTTTCCTGCTTGTTCGTAGGTACGACGGCTCGTATATGTCTATGTACACTTCGGGTACGTGTGTGTGCACCAGCACAAATGCGCGTTGGGCTTCCGAAAAGGTTCCACCCCTACCCAGAAAAAAAAACTTTTCTTCATTCAAATTCAAATTGGCAACTGACCGTTGACTTTAACGTCACGACTTGCCTCGAGGAAGAGTGAGCTCATCGTCAATATCATGGTGAAATTTTGAACCTCCATGACTCCAAGAGAACTTTCAAATACGTGAATTGGATTAAAATCTTCTTCAGTGAGATTCTAAAAAAAGCGCTTTCAGCATGTAATTCAATGTCCAAGTCAACTCACGTCTGTTTTGAAAGCCTAAAGTTCGTCAAAAAATAAAATGAACAAAATTCAGCACACTAAAAAAATAGTGGGATCAGTGTGAAATTTGCGACACTTTTGAAATAAAATTAAAATATTTTTGTAATATGTGCGTAACCTTTCTACAGTCTTTTTTCAATTTATTAAATGATCATGTTCCAATGCGTGAGAGCTCAAGCATTAGTGAGGTGATGCTCAGTAATTTGCGATTCCCAGGAAGCGATAAAATTGAAGAAAAAAGGTCGGGATGACATTTAAATCAGCACCGTTTCCCGTGGAATTAAATGATGATCACGACATAATCAATCAATCACGATGGCTCAAGGCTAATCATTCTTCAGCGAGGACAGAGCATCAAGGACTCACACGCAAGCTTTCCCACCGATATTAAAAGCTCAACCAGAAGGAAGTGGCCCCTTTTTTTTCCAATGAGTACTATGTACAGTACAGTACTTCACTCGTATTCACCGAAAATAACACGGAAAAGGGAAAGTACAGAAGGGAAATCACAGTTCAGTACAGTAACTTTCAGACATTCCCCACGGAAGACGGAAGATGATGTTCCCTCCTAAGCTCCAGGTCCAGGTTTACGGAAAATGCACCGCCCTTTAGAGAACGAAAGAGAGAGAGAGAACTCGTCAGGGGGGGTTCACAGGAACGAGGGAATGTGGGTTTCAGGAACCCGGGCAGGGATTTATTTCTCCGCACTGTTCCAGGGAAATGCGAGCGTCATTTTCATCCACCCGGGATCCTCCTTACAGTTATCATAACACCATCGACCGCCAAAAAACTTTCCCTTTTTCTTTTCTTACGAGCGTGAGAAAATTCCTTAAAACTTTCGCGAATTTCAAGTTCAGCTACTTGTTTTTTATTTTATTTCAAGTTTTGGAGATACCGTATAATAAAGTTTGTTTGATTTTCGCGCGAAGTTGGCGAAGAAGCGTCGACCGATTTTGAGTTTTTTGTTGTTGATAATTTACCCTATTTTTTTTAATTTTTTTCTTGCTGCTCGTCGAGCTGTGAAACGCTGATGCATATTGAAAGTCATACTAGATGTCATTCCTAATGTTCCCAAATTATATCTTCAACAGGTATCCAGGAAAAATGCGAAATAAGATAATTTAATTTATACCGAATCTGCCTTTTTCAGTCCGAAGTTTCGTTGAATAAAATGCATATTTCCACGAAATTTCCTGAGCCAATGGTGGTCATTTCCCGGTTCTTTCCATGGGCAATGAACACGAAAATTTAGTTTTGTCTTTCCTTCTTGAATCAGGTACGGGATTTCGCACGGGGAATTTTTCCGGAGACATCAGAGCAGAAAATAAAGTTCTTCCCAGCACGCTGAAAGCAGAGCCACAAAACAAGAGAAAATCGTAATCCTGATAAAGAAGGGCGGAAAAAAGGGGGGGAAATGGCAGGAAATCTATTGGCAACCGCATACAGCAGGATTCCGCTGCGGGCGAGCGACGAGGCGTAATCCATCAGCAGAGAAGATATTGGCGCACCAGGGCAAAAGCACAATGGCATGAAATGAATTCTTCCTTCTCTCTCGCTCTCTTTCTCGTTCTTTCCTCTTTTTTTTTTCGGTGGTGCACATTCGGATAAAAGGGAATTTTTCATTTTGCAGCGCGCGCGTGCCACGACACGACAACGAAATCGTGCCAATAAACGTCGCGTTGCTCTCTGAAGGGAAGAACGGCCGGCGCCTCGGGAGGAAATGCTTTGGCTTATTCGCATTCCTTCAGATTCTTATTATAACCCTCTTCTCTCACTCTTTTTATTTTTATATTATTAATCTCTGGATCTCCGCGTTTTTTTCCTTCGTCGGGGAGAGGGAATGAAATAGTTTGACCTATTCGCATGCTTTCTTGTTCCTCATCTCCGCGGGTATTTATTTTCCCGGCGGAGTACTGCATTAATGTGACTGAGCGCGACTACGATCCTGCCTCTCCTATGTCTTTTTTCCCGTACTTTTTTTTTTGAAGTTTATTTAATTTTAGAGATCCTTCAACACAAGGCCATCCGGAAGAATAGTACTCAAGAAATATTATGGGCCTCTAGAAAGTTTATGATCTCTGAACGAGAAAAATCTTGTTCAAATTTTCCAGAAGCATCCACTTAGGTTGCGTCGGTATAATATTCAAATAATGACATCAATTACGTCAATGTTGTGCGTGTAATGGTTTGAATTTTTTGATTTCGGCGCAGTGAGAAATTGAACTTTCATCAGTGTGTTCCTGGTAAGTATGCACTGTATACGAGGAAAAGAAAAATGCAAGCTTTGGTCATCAATTTTCCATCAGAGAAAATATGCTTCATCGAAAGGGCACTTGAGTTAATCTCGTGTCATAAAACATCCAATATCAGATCTGGTAATAAAAAGCCTGAATTTGCTTCTTTGAAAATAATTAATCGAAGACTCATTAATGCAAGCGAGCAAACGCATAATAAAAGGCAACATTCAAAATGTAACGACTGAATGCGTTCGAATGTTTGCCACAACACTAAAAAATTATGCAATTTGTCCGCTTTAACGGTTTCGTGGTTTCTTGGATCGATAGAAGAGAATTGATGGGCTTCGTGACCAAGAAGCAATTTTTTAGACATTTCGGAGATTAAATCAGTTGCACTTACAAACTATCCATCAATAAAAAATAGGCAATCAAGTTACTCAATGCGGATGAAATCGCCATCTTACGCTTTCTTGATTCGAACATTCGTACTGTATTTTACGACGCGCGAATGAGGAAATATTCTTTCTTTTATACTTCCGCACTATCCGATGATGAAAAAGTTTATCACTATTTCAGTCGACCATTTATAGCGTTTGTAAAAGTTCAATAGATACGAAGTTTGGGCTTAGAACACGTTTACGAGGAGAGAGGAGCGGAACTTTCGAGGTTCAAACTAATGCATAAACTCACTTTCCCGCTTTTGAGAAGCCCTCACGAAACTTTCGCAGAAAAAAATAAATAAAATAAACGGATGTAACATGAATGAATTCCGGGCTGCACCCAACAGAATTCAGAAATTTTCAGTCAGAACTGAGTTTCCTGCTGCCTCATGTTCATCCGTGTTCGCTCAAAAAATCGTGCGAAATCAATTTCCACTGACGGCGACATTTCGTGAAGAAACGTCGAGAAAAACTGAACAAAATGAAAATTCTTCCGGGGAAAAAAGAAGACAAAAATCGGAGAAAATGGGACGTGATCAGAGCTCTTCGTGTTGTTTCATTTAACGAAAGCAAAAATAAAAAAGCCATGTGTCGACGTGATGGCGCCGAATGTCGAGATAAAAAAAAAACCCCCAGCCTATCTGACACTCGCGTCGATGCTGACGTTAGCCTTCGTACGCGTCATGCTTTCATCTCGTGAAACCGTATTCTTCATGAACCTGGAAGGGAAGATTATTATTTCTTACGAAATGCTCTCCCAGTTTGGAGTTTTTGAGACATGTAAGCACTCGAGCCGGGTCACGTTTCTCGTAACGACATTTTAGGTCACCCTGCTGTCGGCCAGCGTTGGGTCAACAGACTCTTATCGGTCAGGAAAGGCTGACACGCGGATTACAGTGTTTCTTGGGACGAAGCCCCATGGAGTGCGACGAACGGGGCTCTACGAAATTTTCGTGAATTTCTGTAAACCTGAAGTGACTAAAGTATTACATAATCATTGGAGCAAAAATCCTTAATTATATCCTCGACAAATCAACGCATACAAAATAATGCTTGAGATTTGCTTAATGATATCGATGATGCAGTATGTCTTTGAAAAACTGTTCTCCGTTGTCTGCGAGTTCGAAATTTCATTCACGGGGAAATAAATTTACAGCAATTCAGAAACACTAGGTTTTACGCATTATCGAATCCCTCTTTGAAGTTCGAAATAAAGGCTGTATCAGTGCGACCTGAGTGGAAAAATTGGCACAAAATGCACAACAACGTGGTCTGCCGTAATGCAGTACATTGGAAATGCAAAAATATCTACGAAGCAGATGTCTCATTGAAATGTAATGAAAGGCGAAAAACTTTTTTTTTCAACAAAAGCAGGAGAAAACTAAAAACAAATTTAAAATTCATTTGCCTTTCTTGACACAGAAATGCTAAAATTTTATTCAAAATATGGCCTTCACGGCAATTAAAAATGCAAAAGATGCGCTGAGTCATTCTTCTGAAATGTTCGTAATTTCAGGAAGAAATCCGGCCTAGAACCAATAAAATATTCCAACTTGTATCCCGGTAAAACAAAACCGCACATTCAGTTTTATGAAAAAAAATACATCATGGAACGACTTGAAATGCAGTATACTCAATCGAAAATATCGCTCTCTTATATTCTAAATATTTGCATCACATTTTACGGATGCAAAGTTTAAAAAATCCCCTTAGAAAAAATAGACGGTGCTGTATATATTGTATATTCAGAATCGAACACAATTGATTTAGTTTCGTTTCTTGAATTCTCAAACGCAAATTTTATTCTTCAGTCTCTGGAATGAGTGACGTTTGGAAATTCGAAGTGACGACAACGGTGTCACTTGAATTCATCATCATGGGCCACATAAATAAACCCCCCTTCGAATTCTTCTTTGTTTAGTTTCTGAATATTCTGATATCAAAAAAACCGTCGACTTCATCAGTTTCAGTACCGTTTGTCTGATGCAGAAGGTGACGATGGATCCCACGAGAAAAAATAATGAATACGAAAGCAGACTCTGGCAAAACCAGACAGTTGACGTCACGCGTGTCGGTCTGGTGGCAGTAGAGACCCGGAGTGGGTCATATCAGGTCACCCTGGACGTCTCGAGGAACCGATACCTCATCATTATCTTTTCTCTGGGATCATCCTTAATATCTATGAAGCACAATCCAAAGCATCCGCTTCCTTCGCTCATAAGGAACATTTTCGTCAATATAATTTATCGGAATTAACTTTCCTGAATGCTAAACGCATTCCCAAAAATACCGGGAACAGCTTTTCAAGAGAAAAGTTCTCAGATTAAGATAAGAGATTCTCTGAAATTAAACCACGTATTCATACCACAAAAATCTTCCAGCACGGTTCAAGTTGACACATTCAAAGTATGTTCGTTGGTAATGCGACGTATTCCAAATCAACTTTCAGGTTCTTTAACGCAATTTTCATAGAAATACTGTTCATAAAAATTTAAACACATTCAGATTTTCCAGCAGCCTAATCTAAGCATAACTTTTCTGAACTTTAAAAACCATTCCAAGCCCTTTGCCAGAATAAAACAACGGGAATGCGTTGGTCCTTTCAAACCCATGCCTCATCTTTCATTACCAATCTTATTTTCATTAGAAAATGCAAGCCAGTTCCAGGTAATAAATTAAATTAAGCTGAGCATTTCAACGAAGTGGGATAGAGCTAAACTTTTTCCTTTCTTCTTAAACTTTACCTTAATAAATTAATTTAATAAATGTAAGGAGGCTCTTCCCCCGACGCTCAAAGACTTTTGAAAAAAAAAGTTCAAGGACTTTCGAAAACACTCTCAAGTTTCAAGGACGTGCATCGTGTCGAATGCGTAACAAGGAGTAATATTCAATTCCAAAAAAATTATTTTCATCAATCTTTCAAAAATTACAATCCGGCGCCACAGAGGTCGAATAATTAAAACAAAACAAAAACACTGTCGGATAGAAGAAGTTGATGAGAAGACTGTATTATTTTTTTTGTATTCTTATACAAGGAGTTCAAGGATTCCATTCCAGCAAGGAAATCCGCAGCGGAAAGCATTTTGCGCGTGCTTGCCCAGCATGCAAGACTGCGTTTAGCAATACAAGATTACGAAATTAAATGTTGAAACTGCTGCGGTCAGGAACATGAAACCCGGGTANCGAATGATTAAAACAAAACAAAAACACTGTCGGATAGAAGAAGTTGATGAGAAGACTGTATTATTATTTTTTTTTTGTATTCTTATACAAGGAGTTCAAGGATTCCATTCAAGCAAGGAAATCCGCAGCGGAAAGCATTTTGCGCGTGCTTGCCCAGCATGCAAGACTGCGTTTAGCAATACAAGATTACGAAATTAAATGTTGAAACTGCTGCGGTCAGGAACATGAAACCCGGGTACCCCACAGTGCATGAAGACCTCTTGGTTTTTTGCTCCCATCATGAGAAGCATTAGATCGATCAAGTGCTTGAAAAGCGTGTCCGGTTTTCTGTCGGTCGGTTTTCAGACCCGAGCAGAGAATTTATTTCCCGCCAAAATAACGCTTACCGGAAGACAAGCTCGAGAATTGAACATAATTTGTTAGAACTGTGTCAGAAACGGTAGTTCCAAGTGTCACTCATTCTTGAGTGAACAAAATGGACGAAATCAGCACATCGGCCGTGGTTGACCTGAGATTGCTGTTCCACCAAGGACAAAAATCGCTTATTTTTTTCTCACCACTTCCACAACCGATAAGTAGTCCCTCCAGCCGTACAATCGGAAAGAAGGAAATTCGTCGTCAAAAGCTTCCAGAACTCACCTGAAAAAACGCAGAAAAAAAGAGGCAAATGAATACAAAGATCACAATGCGATAATTCAAACCACTGTCGAAGCAAGCCTTTCAAAAAGGGCTTTACTTCATTCATAATTTGCTTTATCATTGCGACGATTAAAAAATATTTCATTCGACCAATGGAACAGACAAGGACGCTTTATTCCTGCCAAATGAATCCAAAAATGTTGGCTTGAATAACAGGAATTGCTACGAACCACACCAACATCCATGTGTCATTTACCGAATCGTATTTAAAAACCTCTATTGGCCAGTTGAAAGTATTTTCGACATTCCTTCCCTAGAAACTCCTTTCACGGCAATTTTTGTGTTTCCAGGACACATTTTTTATAACTTATGAAGAATATATAAAAAAAAAAAACAATGGAAAATAGCGCACGCACAGAAAGACAGATAATCATTAAGCATTTTGCTGATCGGACGTTGAAAAATTGGATTGTCATCGAATTTTTAGAATATTTGAATACTTCTTCAACACCATTCAAGGGACTTGCAATGACAAAAAAATGCTCACGCACAAATTTAGAATACTGTAATCGATTGTTCTTGAAAGTTAATTTGGCCCCTCAATTTTATCTTCATGCTCAGGAATTCTCCTCCTATGTTCAGTTCGAAGGTGCGCTTATTTGCCAAGGTATGCTGAGAAGTAATTTTAAACCTTAAAAAACTCAAGTAATCCCAGATTTTCCAGAGGAAATTCGGCCGTAAAATTATCCTTATTTATTGCACTCATAAATATATCTCGTGCAGAAAAAAAAAACTTGCATTAAATAAATACATTGCGACCAGAGTGAATCGTTTGCTTGACACTGATTTTATGTTTCCGACACATGCGCTGCTTTAGGCACTCGCTGTTCTGAGACACGCTGGAATTGTCCTTTTGTTCAGCCTCAAGCAAACTCACATCAGTGATTCATTCAATGATAGAAACTCGCTTTTGCTGCAAAATCAAAACCCGTTTTCTCCGTTCTTGATGGCATTTTGATGACCGTGATTAAACACTGGTATCCCCGGGAGGCGTGGATGAAAATGAGCCTCGGAAAACAGGGGATTACTGGCATTTCGAATACCACTGACTTCGGAATCCGCTAAAAAAAAGTGCACATCAAAGCGGGATAAAGAAAAAATGAGAGGAATTTTTTGGTACCCTGATGTGCCCCCATACAACAATATGGCAAAGCTGGACTTGTTTTGCACCACGGGTTGCTGGCATTTACCCAGCAGCGAGTACCCAGCTAGGGGATAAAACACCCCTTTTGCCAACGAGTTATTCGCGAGCCCGAAGGGCTTTCGTTTCCGTGCAGAAAACACATTTAGCCATTCAGTTCGACTTCCGTGCGCGAAATTGGTGCTTGCGCGAAATCTTCATGCAGTACGGAAAATACCTACAGGTGAGCCGACTTAACGCAAATACTTTACTGTAATGTGAGTACAGTACGTTACCGTACTATTCTTGTTTGAAAATTGGCTTTCGTAATCAGGGTACGTCTTATATTTGATGGCTCTCATGTACTGTACTGCAAGTCGGTGAAGCGCATGATCGCTTCTGAATACAACTCTTCGGGTTACAAAATTTCGTCCGAAATTCAATTACAAGTTCCGAGGTAAAGTTCCATGGATTTCTATTCGAAGCATGAAAGAAGATTAGGCTGGTATCTCAAGTCTGAATAAAGCGAACGAGCTCGGTTGATTTAGATTACTTTAAATCAATGTTCCGGTCCAAAAAAATTTCGCGGACCGGCAAAGTTTCACAAAATTTTTTACACACTTGAAAAATTTTGCTTGATAAACTTCATGGCAGGTATATAAAAGTTGCTGCTTCTTGCAAAAATTAAATTAAGCCCCTATTTAGCAGCATGTCATCAAAAACTTCGAAAGGTGGGCTTGAAGAAAGGTTTCTCAGAATAAAAAATTAAAATCATTTATTTCAGCAGGTATAAAAATGTGTCTGAAGCACTATTGCTGGGAGAAAACCAAATTTTGATTTTTCATCACATAATTTCAACTGCCATTATCTTTCCAAAATTTTAGATAATAATAACAGAATTCATTGCTACTTTTAATAAATGTATTCTGCTGAAAATTTATCGTGAACAGCCAAAAAAAAACAAAAAAAAATTCAGCGGACCGGCGCTGGTCCGCGGACCACGGATTGGGGAACACTGCTTTATATAACAATTCGTCCGTCTCACCAATCGTAGGCTTTCCAGCTTTAATTTTGCCTTCGAGTTTAATAAATTGAACTTCGTTCCAAATCAAAACTTCCGCAAATCCTCCCGTCCCCAGTGGATTAACCGAGACAGTAATTTTTTCCAACCTCAGTCGTACATAAAGGAGTGAAGAAGCAGAGGTTCAAGTTACTAAGCTCGAAGTCAACTGTGCGCGTTTGAGCCGCGCTTTTTTTCCTTGTCTTTACCAAAGGAAAGTCATGGACGGCGGCACAAATGATTTAATTCTGTTTAAACAGAACCAGGACCGAGGAAGAAGCAGGAAAAAAAAAAAAAGATTTCTTCGGAGTCACCTTCGCCGAAGGGGAAATCAACAGACGGGTTAAAAACACATCGGGGCCCCACATCAAGTTTGGCCCACCTCAGTCGCCGCCGCGACTTTATTAATTTGGGCCACGAAGAAGGAAACCCGGGACACCCCACACGAAGGTAGTACCCTAGCCTAAACGAGGACATGCATCTGCCCACTGTCTCATTTCAGACAGGCGGGAAAAATGAATGCCGGCAAGCCACTCTGGTAGCCAAGTCCAAAAAGGCATTAATTCTCTTTCATACCTCGCAACAATTTATTTCGTCCATAACAGTAGACGATGGAAGACTCGGTTCATTCATCATTCCGTTCAAACCGTAGGCAGATGAGAGCGTCAATCTTCGGCCAATCACTCCATAAAAAATTGTTGACACAATTATTTGAATCTTAAGCAATGATAATCTTGACGCATTTTCTTACAACACACGATAAAGACACGT
>CAJPEX010005935.1:0-12602 GCA_905338405.1 Notodromas monacha | reverse complement strand
TTTCCCGGACATGTGGCGGCAGTATGTCCTGTATTTCCACATTGTACGCATTTAGTGGGTTGAATCAATTGGGCAGGGGTTGGTGTATTCACCTGATTGGCCGGGTTGTTCTGGCATTCATTGGATGAATGAGCAACCATGCGCCCCAGGTGGTAGGAACAGCTTTGCAGCGGACGTCTGTTAGCCATTGTCGACGGCTTGGAGGCGCGTGAGCTTGTTCTGGACATGGTGCACTTGGCGGTGCTGTGGAAGACGTACCGTTGATGGTTTTCACAGTAGTAATTCAAAACACCTGATGTTGTCATTTTGTTTGGCCGTCCGGCCGGGGATTGTGGCGTTGTTGTTGCCACCGGTTTGGGCGTGGGCGGGTGTGTTTGCCTGTACTTGTCGGCTAGAGCCAAGCATTCATCCCATGTGAGGGACCGATTGGCTGTTGCCCGTGCGTGGATCTGGGTGTGGAGCCCGCCTGTTGTGATGGACATGAATTGTCCAATGAGAGACCGGGTGATTGAGGTTTTGTGTTGCGTGAGCTCGTTCACCCGTAGGGCAAGGTATTGAAGATACTCGTCCCATAGGCGGGTCCCAAATTGCGAGTAAAATTTGTCCATGGATGGTCAGAGTTGCTGAAACCGGGTGAAATGTTTGAAAGGTGATAGCCCGAACCTTGCTTTCAGCTTTTCCGCAATGACTTTGTACTCCTCGAATCCCTGGTCATACAGCAGTTGTGTTGCTTTGGCTACCTTGGGTTGGGAGTGTCCAATCAAGCAGTCGACTTTGGTGAAGTTTGGGGTTCCGTTGTGCTTGAATGCTGTTTCCAGGCTTCGCAGGTACAGCTCAATACTTTCGTTCAGTGACTGGTGCAGATAATCCATGCGTCTGCGCAGTAGGGATCTGGCCAAGAGTTTGGTTGCGCCAGGTCCTGCGTGGAAATCCAGTGGTGAGTTCAGTACCACATTAAGAGGCGTAGCGCCTTTGGCCTGAAGCGCTATGATGAGTTCGTCTCGTGGCACTTTGTTGGCGTTTGGTATGCCATTCTCTATCGTGTATATGCGGATTGCATTCAGCATGAGGCTGTTCCATGGGTTGGCTATCGCCCGTGCTTGCAAGGATGCCACCAGCTGCGGTGACGCGTTTGCATTGGAAGTCCCTGGTTGGGGCTCGGATTTGGTGCGGTCATTATTCATCTTTGTGGGTCATCGTCGGTCGTCGGCTGAGCCCCCAGTAAGAGTTACCCTGACATAACTGTAAGTCAACACTAGATTAAGGTAGACTTGGAAAGACTTAGACACTTGTTTGAAGTAATGCCAGTCTATTCACACATGTACACTGTTGCCCACAAAAGGTAGAGATCTGCACCGCTCGGAGGTTCTTGATAGAATGAGGCTAGACTGGCCTCTCACTGTACAAGATGGCTGAGGGTTGGCGCGTGGGCCATTGCGCCGGCGTGCCCTGATTGGGCGTGACGTCATAACAAAGTTATTGTCGAGTACGCGCTTCTACTGTTGCGCGGGACTAATGGCAGCTGGCCGTTACTACATGACCGACCGCAAAGAACTCCTGGTATGAGTTGCTGATGAATGTCATGAAGCTGATTATAGTAGAGTAATTTCTGTATTGCTGGGCTGCGCTGCCCGTGAGATGTACTGCATTCCTCCATGAGATATTCTTGACGGATTCTCTACTGACGGAGAATTACGGTATGTTACGATAAGTTACCAGGAATCTTGTTATGACTAATTTTTTGTTACAGCTATTTCTGGTGCTGTTCCAGTTGGAAGGAGCCATGTTGTTAAATTCTTCTACTGTACATAGATGTCGCTAAGAACACCACTTGGAGCGTCACTAGCAGCATCTTCTCATCATCCTGAAAATAAATTTGTCGTCCATCCTTATCATTTAGCAACACTGTTCTACTGATGAAGGGGTATCAGGAGTGGTCCACATCTGAACTTCCACGGTTGTCTTCTGTGAACAGTGAATTTGAACAGGATGCAGATATCAAAATTGGACATTTCATGAAAAATGAGGCATGCCCTCTGGGATGGAAATCAAATCCTATGGGCTGTGAATTTTCGGATAGTATCCACGGTATTGGTTATCATGGCCAACAGAGGCCGAGAGATGGCATTATTTGTACCAAATCTCCCAATAAATGCTTCGGGAATATCGGGATGCCCGGAACTAATCCTGCCAGCAACGGCCGGTGCACAACCAATTCTGCTGGTAGCGCCAGCTACCACCACTATCTGGCAGCTTGGCCACGACGAGAGACCAGATTTAGCCTCAAGAAGCGTCGTTGAGCGCTGAAGCCTTCTAGGTATCAGTTGTCTGATTGTATCGTGCGCACGATCGAAATCATTCGTTCGGTTATATTCACGATTCATTTGATTCGTAGTTCTGGGAATCTCATCTACCCTTGCTACGTTTTTCTTTCTTACCCGTGTTCGCTCTTGTGCAAATATACCAACCTGTTCTTTGTACTCCCATCGAGTACGATCCAGCCGCGTAACAGCTGAATACTGTGCCCTGTTCAATTTCAATTCAATTTTGCTGTAAATTGCTTTGGCGAGAAGCACCATAATGTTTCATATCATGCAGTCCTCTTCCCTGGTCAGTTCCAGTTGCTGACTCTGATGGTTGAGCTAAAATTCGAATTAAAATCAGTTGTGCCGAAATGCTATCTACTTCACATGGAAATGCGGATTCAATTGACTCCAGCAGATCTATAATACGTCCTTGAATTCTGGAAGACCAGTTCCTATTGTCAACACCCCATTCCTGTGTTGTGAGTTGGAACATGAAATTCTATCTTGTTATCTATTGTTATCCAAGTGTATTGAAATCAACTCAAATACTTCCATTATCTGAAAATGCAATACGATATACGGTATTTTACAATGCAACTACTGTAAACTCATAAAGTACCAAACACAGAATAGATAGGGTTTTAGGGAGAATTCCGAAGTTACCCGAGGAAGTTTCTTTGAGAATACACATCATGATAAGTTTACAAGATTGACACGGAGTTTTCACAGATGATGGGCGAGCATTTCAGGGTATCATCAGTTAAAATGGGAAATTATTCCTAAATTTTGTTTCGATGGTGCTAGTCCTACTGTGAATATTTTGGTGAACATGAGATTTTGGGAATTACTAGGGGACACAAAACTAAACGAGCCAGTTTTTTAGTGCACGTGAAATTGTTGCTAATTTCGCAGCTGGAGGGAAAATAGGAGGGTATTGCCCTTGCAATTTTGTGAGAAATATTATGCAGCAGTCTGAATAGCTAGGAAACTAGGTTTCTTTCCGTCACGAGGCACGTGATCTATTCCAATATTTGAAGAGAAATCTGGGATAACAATCTGGAGAAATAGGGTACACGTCATGTGCATCATGTTGATCAAGGACAAATTCCAAACTTATCCAGCGAAAATGATACTGAAATCCACTGAATTCAGGGTTCCTCATCGAGCACTACAGTCATGTTACAGTATACAAGTCCCAAACTTTTGGAATCCCGGAAATTGAAAAGAGAGAAGCAAATTGAAAAGGGGGTATGTGAGCTTTGACTCACAAAATCAAATTTAATGTCTGTGGTAGTGTGGTGTTTATTCTGACAAATCTGAAGCTGGATAAGTGGACCATCATTGGAAGCATGAGTGAACATGATGCACAGAATCAAACTCAGCTCTTGGTTCTACTGAATCCAGGCACATGGGGCTGAGCAGGAAAGTAAACTGCTGCCAATCCGTTTGTTGGGACAGACAGCAAATTACCTGATGCATATGCATGCTGTGGGCTAGTCAATTGAACCATTCATTTCCATGGAATCCACAACAGATTTTTTTTCCACAGGATTTATGACCTGTGCAGTATTAACATGCTGTAGGCAATAGTTGATCACATAGGAGAGATAGGATTGATGCCATGCATGTATGTCTATGGTGAGCTGAGCAATCAGCTTCAATGAATATTAAATGTGGAAGATTCCCATGGTCACAATATTTGCATGGGATGCAAGCATTTAGTTGTGAGAAACATAAATCTTACATTAATCTTAGCCTTAACATATTTTTGTTTGGGCTGTGCTGAAATCTTGAAAAATTGGAATCACATTCTTCATTTCCAGGAAGGTCTTCCAATTATTTTTTGATGCTTACTCTCAAAATCAGTTTTATGAATTCCAATTACTTTTTGGTACATTATTGTGGCAAAAAAGTGTTCTGTGACAAATTTTATAGCTTTTTATTCCGGTGGCACTTAGCCTTGTGTATCATACTTTGATGCATTACGAATTTGAACAACTTTCAAAATGCAAATGTATTGCAAAATCTGTGAAGGCAAAATGGCTGAACTGGACAAAAGCAAACGTAGAATTTTATTCAGGATTGAACTTCACATCATTTTTTCATTATCCAGTGGCCTAGACCCCATTAGGTACATAAAAAAGTATGGCTTGTGTACAACTGGGTAACCATGCATGCCTACAGTGCTTACACCCAAATGTTCATTTGGAATCATGGAAGTGGACATGGTAAAAGAAAGTTTCTGAAACTTATTCAAATGAAATTACTTTACCCTCATTGATTTAGCTTAGAAGTGCTGATTTAAACGACTATTGCAGAAAAGGATGATCACCACTATTGTACAAGCATCAATGAATTCTTGCTGTATCAATTTAGATGTGAGAAAAACTTGGAATAATAATGAGAAATAATCAGACAAAAGGGAAGTAATCCACAGTCCATCAACAAAATAAAAATAGCTCAGGGAAAGCCAACAACCACAGAATATTTAGTGTCATGGAGAGACTGAACACTTTTCACAGAAAGGAATTCCCCAGTGTCATTCTTTGAAGAAAAATGCATGTATCATCCTTGTCAGTTTTAATGTTCCTGTCAAAAAGGAGAAAAAATGGCACTTCCTGCAAAAAGTCCCTTGCCCCCTTTGAAAAATTGAACATAGAAAAACGTCACTGGCTTTATCCAGAGTTCCCTGACTCACACACTCAATCAGATCATTATTTTTAGAAGAAAAAAGATCTCACAAATGAATTTCTGCTGCATGACAAAAATTGAAAGAAAACCAACTACTACGCAATCTTTGTGCAAGAATGAATGGTTACTATGCACCAGCTTCAACACCTTGAAAACAGTAGAACAAAACTTAAACAAACTAGCTGCTGTGAAATTGGTATGAATGGAAGAAAAGAATCCTGTTAGTTGGAAAAAGATGATCAGATTTTTTCAAAATTATTCACTCTTACAATAAGTAAGTGTAAATTAGCATTATGGAAAGCAAGAAATTATCTATGACTAAAAAAAACAAATATTTAATCACACAGCCAGAATGTCCACAGTTTGTAGCATACACTTGAAAACTCCAGTCCCGAACAGAGTTTGGTGATTCTTCTGAACAAAGTGTTCAGATCAGGAAAATTTCGAGAAGAGAACAATTTTAATTTGACAGGATTCCTGGACAACAAACAAGCACAAAAACAAAACAATTTCACTCATAGTTTGCCATTGGCTAGTTCTTCATCACTGCTGTAGTCCTCTTCATCTGAATCAACACTGTCAATGGTTGTATAGCTCCCCAGACAACACAATTTGTCCACAATATCAGAATATCCTGCCTGCAAGGCCACATCTGCAGCAGTCAGCCCAGACCAGGACTCAAGTTCAGGATCAGCCCCGCAATGAATTAGATATTTGCACATCTGCGGAAAATTTTTCTCAGCTGCGACATGCAGTGCAGATTTCCCAGACAGACCATCAGTCACATTCACATCAGCCCCATACATCAGCAGGCACTCAACAATATCAAAGTGTCCTCCAGCAACAGCAAGATGCAAACTTGTCAGTCCATCCGTGTTGATGAGTTCAAAGTCCACAGATGATCCATGAACTGGAGGACAAGGCTTTGGGAAAAGTGATGCCTCTTGAAATGAGATGGGCATCAATAGACTCTGCACGGATTCCAAGTCTCCCAGATTGCAGGCAAGATGAAGTGGCGTGTTACCATTACGATCACGTGTAGTCAAGCTGCATCCTCCAATTACGAGTCGACGAACTGCCCATGGTAGCGATCGCAGCACTGCCAAATGAACTGGACTCAATGACAAGTTGTTCTTCAAATCCAAGTATTTTCCTGAAGGAGCGAGACGAACAAGACTGAACACGGCCGCAATGAAGCCCTGCAATAGAAAATGGAACACCGTTATTCACATGTTCATCAGTCATGAAAAATCATTCCCATTCCCATAGGGTAGTACAAAGATCAAACCCAAGAACATTCTGTACCAAACCGAAAGCCCTTTAATCCCCAGTTGGGCCAGCGCGCCACCCAATTTTTTCCATGAATTTTTCGCGCCATACAAAATGTTTTAAATTCTTTAATTTTTAAAAATTGTTTTCCCTCCCTAAAAACGAAAGAAAATTACCGTATAGCAAATAAAATAGTTTATGAAAATTTTATTTGAAGCAGACAAATAAGACAAAAATCCCGGACTGTCTAATGTGATTTCTCGAAACAGGCAGCAGCTTTCCATGAATTTTGGCACCATATGAATTTTTAAAACTCTTGATATTTTTAAAATTGTTTCCCTTTTGAAAAAAAAACAGTGATATCAAATAATGAAGGTTTAAAAAAATTTATTTGAGGCACAAAAGAAATTAGAACACATTGCTGCTGTAGCAAGGGCTCCAACATGAGGATCAATAGATTGGGCAATGCAATGTCATTTTTCAGATGCTAAATTTAGTGCTTACAAATTTTTGTTGCGGACAAAAATAAGAATAAATGCTAGAGGTTGAGCAAAAAGTTATTTGAACACTGGAAAAAATTTTGGCTCCAGCTTTAAGGGAATGAAGGTGAAGTGGATTTTTCCCTCTTTATCAAGGCAGTTTCTGAACATGGTGCACGAACAGAATGTGGAATGTAAAATTGCCAGATGCTAAAATTGAAGTATTTACTGATATGACCATGCATAATTTTAATTACATACCCCCCTCATACAGTTCTGAAAATAACAATAAATTTGCATTGTAACTGTAACCAATTAACAAACGAGATGAAAAAAGCATGCACTCATCCTCTATACAAATTGGAGCACTATGACAGCAACTACAATCTGGTGTGTTTTTCCAGTTACAGTGGCCCAGGTCCACCAGCACCTGATTTTCCTGTCACTTTTATTACTGTTGTCAACCTCTAGCACTTATAATTAATTTTTCTTCTTCAACAAAAATTTGTAAGCTCTAATTTTAGCCTCTGAAAATGACATCCCACTGCTCAATCCATGGATCCTCTTGTTAGAGCCCTTGCGACAGCAGCAATGTGTTCTTATTTATTGTGTGCCTCACGTCAATATTTTAAAACCTTCATTATTTCATATCAATCTCTCTGTTCTTCAAGAGGGAAAACAAAATTGAAAATTTCAAAATTTGAAGAGTTTCAAAAATTCATTTGTTCAACATAATCAGAATTGACTGTGACCAGATCGTTTTCCACATGCTGTTGCTGTATCCCTGCAAATTGCATGGACACAAAATTGTTACTGTAAGTCTGAGTACATTCCTATTCCCATTGCATGAGTTGATTGAATACTGTTATCCTAAACTGCCAATACTTCTCCAAGTTTTTCTGGAGGTTAAAATAATACAACTCAAGGTGTAAATCGATTGGAAAAATGAAGCATGCATGGAAACTTCACCATTGAACTAGCTTTTATGGTTGGTTCAATTGCTGAGGCACATAATTCATGCATGAACCCACTTGGTGACTTCAAGGTGATGAATATATATCATTTTCCGCACAAAATAACATCAATAGACGGAAAATAAAATCAATGAATAGTTCTAATAATCTTGAGGAGCCCAGGGAAATAGGACGAGTGTGGACTCCAGAACTAAATGCTCAAATGTTACGTTTTCAAAATTAAACACAGCTGGAAAATGCTTGTAGGCAAATTAATTTTTTAATAGCAATATTCATTCAGCTCAATTCATGACGTTGTAATCACCTCTGAAATGGCGGAATGAAGAACAGTGTCACCATCTTCGTCCGGAGAAAAAGCTTCTTGGAATAGAGCAAAGGCATCTTCCTCTTTCAACTCACTCTCTTCGGTCAGAGTTTCATCCAAAATACCAGACTCGGAATCCAAAATCAAGCCGGAGTCCAGACATTCGTAATCTACGCACTTGTCAAAGCTCTGTTCGGACACTCCACTGATGTTCACCCGGGTTCCACCAACTGGCGGCGATTCCTCGTCACTGTCGATGATGCAGCTCGCAGAGTCCAAGTTTCCCGAAAGGAATCCGGAATCCAAACACTCGGAATTGAACTTGGACCCCTCGTCTTTGCGATTATCACGAGCCGAACCCCTTGCACTGGGGGCACTTGGTGTTTGATACATAGTCTCGGGTGAAACTGTGCTGGAGTTGTGGAGAGGACTTGGATTTTGCTTCACGTTTCGGGTCAGCCCAGAATTTCACAACGTCCAACAACCATCGGCTCTCCAGGCTTCCTTATGTTTTTCACGTCGCCGCGTAGCTGCGGGCTTCACCGCCTGGGTTTTCCCCAGCTCTCCCCCGAAAACTGCTCACCGCATTCCAGTCTGTCGTACGGTATCTTCACTGCATGAACACATCTCGTCTATATATTGTACTGTACAACCAGAGAAAGAGAGAGAGGAATCATCTTCAAATAACGCATGTACCGTATGTACTCAATTCCTGGTGTTTCCGGCAGACAATTCGAGACTGCACGGGTTGCGAAATAATCGGAAATTCTCGCGAGAAATAACACGGAAGAGACCTGCATAGTACAGTACAAAATTTCGAAAAACACGGGAAAACCCCACTCAAAATTTGTGAGGCTCTATTAATATTTTACGACGGACAGAACAAAATCCGGTGATATTGCATTACAGGATTTGTTATTATTGTGTAAGAATGGAAATTTATGTTTTGAAAATATACCTTGTGAGATCTGGGACATCCGGAGCTGCATAAGAAAGTACTGTACTGTCGTGTTATCACCCTGATTACGGGCCGAACACGGCCTATGCCTCAGCGAGTGAACACCTTTAAAACTTCCAATGTTTTCCATCACCAGTGAGTACAGAATTTCACACAAAACTTCGTGACAAATGCTTATCGGTACGAGTATTAGCTACCATTGTCAACAGTGGGCATTGGAATGGAATTGGGAAATCCCATAAAGCGTTTGCAAGGCATGGTCACACGGCGGGGAATGGGGAAAACCCCTTCCGAAATT
Organism: Notodromas monacha; assembly: GCA_905338405.1. NCBI lineage: Eukaryota > Metazoa > Arthropoda > Ostracoda > Podocopida > Cyprididae > Notodromas > Notodromas monacha. The sequence goes on along the minus strand of CAJPEX010005935.1, from coordinate 3,323 downwards.
CACCCTCCCTCCCTCCCGCATATCAAAGGGGAGCGTTTGTGAAACGAATCGGGGAGCTAGAGCGGAGTTCCGAAACTCGCAGCTGCGGTGCGTGCACTGCGCGCGCACGAGTGTGCAGGGCAGGAAGACAGGGAAGAGGGACACAAGTGAGGCTGATACAGGAACGAGATTGTGACGGATCCACCACAAATGCCAGTCGCTCCAGAAGATCATCTCGAAAACCAGGAGTTGGCCATGCGTCATGACTTATGCATGTGTACAATATTTTTTTCTTTCAAATCCAGCACGTAATTTCTGAATTCAGCAATCGTACAGTTCGCGTTTTTGTAGCAATTTCGAACGCGTAAACATTTTGTGTCGCGTACCACTTGGGACTTCGTATTCAAATTTGTAACTTGTCGTATTTTTGGAAGTGCAGCACATTTTAACCTTGATAACTTGAATCTCCGTATATATCCCCAAGTCAAAGGTTATTTCCCTCAGATTGAATTTTTTGGAGGCCTTAAAGTTGTTATTCCCTTGACACAGGAAATAGATGAGCAATAACAATGTAACTCAATGTGTTTAAGAAAAGAAGTGAAAGACTAATTTAGTAACTCCTGTCTCCAAATTCAGCATCCCGTCAACTCATTTAAGAAGCAATTCAGAGCCCAAAATATCACGAATTACAATGCTGTGTAATTCTCTTTTTTGTTCCCCAAGCACCAATGCTTTTTTATTCAACTCAAAACCTACCCAACGTCGAATATTTCTGCTGGTCCCTTGAAGTTCAACTTGAAAAGTTTTGACTGTTTAAGTATTATCCAAGTTTTTTTTAGGGCCATCTATACTGTAATTTATTGTGGTACAGTATTTGTTTTAGCTCATTTTGAAGTGCATACATGGGCAGACAGAAATCGTTCAAAATTGAGTCAACGGATGTGGCGGAGAAAGTGATGGTCGATCACCACGAATATAAGAAACATATACAGTGGCCCCCCGCCTAACAGACCTCCCATGTAAGGGATTTTTGTCAAACAGACCAGCTCTGCAAGCAGTTTTTCCTCCCGCACAACAGACAAAATCCGCCAAACAGACTTTTTTTGGTTTAAAATTAGTGTTGAAAATTTTTTAAGTAATTGAATTTGTGTAAAGGACTTTTTGTCCAACAGACTTGTCCCTTGCACGAATCAAGTCCGTTAGATGAGGGTTGACTGTACTGTGTTTCATTCGGCCTTTGTTGAAAGGGCTAATTTACCGGGATGCTCTTTAAGTTAGATATTGAAGTATTTGGCTTGAATTGATTCTTGCAGGTATTTCGGTCAGTTGTACAATAAGATATAGAGAAAACTATTTGGGAGAACTGCTTGTTTCTTTTCATTTTGTAGAATTGATACCAGGCTAACTGATGGATCATCCTGGATTTCCAGATCGGTAGGAGTTGTCTCTGAACTGATATCAACTTACTGGTGTACATAACGTCATAAATGGAACTCAGCGCGTATTTTTTCTCTTGAATTGGTCTTCCTTTCGAACGTCTCAGTACCTAGCCTCTGCTGATCATTGATAACCTGTGCACACGAACCTGTTGCAAGTACACAAATGATGTCCGTGAGAAAGATAAAAATACTGCGGCAAGAGGAGACTCTCGTATTGGAAACCCAACCCAGCGGAAACATCACTCTGAATGTACCAGGACACATTCCAGGCACGGAAACGAGCTTCCATGAGGATGACATCCTGTAAAGTGAACGAAGGACCCGGCATTCGTGACTTAATGGCCAGGAAACTGTCGAGATAATGCCGGAAACCCAGGGAAATGTGAATGACTGGGTGCTAAAAATGAGGTTCATCAGTGGGAAGTGTCCGGACTCCCGGAGGGGAAAGTTATCCGTTCACTGACGGTTCGTCAAAGACTCCTGGAATTGATGGGATTTGTTGCATCCAATCTGAGCCATTTAAGCAAGCCTGGTCGCGGAAATCGATTTACTTTGTACGTGTTGATCAGTCTGGTCCAGTCTCCAAATAGAGGATTCCTTGTAAAATTGTAGATGAAATTGGACGACTGACTCCCTTGTAGATTTGATGTGACTTCGTGAAAGACTTCAAACGGGTTTAAAAATACTGTATTTAGAAGATGAGGACGTTCTGCGCGAACGCGAAATTTGTGTTTTGTGTTCAAGTATTGCTCGTTCAAATGAAAGTGTGGCATGTTACTCAAAGATTGGTTTTTTTGTTCTATTGTAAAGGAAGCTAAATATAAAATTCTACGTCTGTAGTTTCCAACGTGTTCCTTTTGCCGTTGCTGTCAGCGTACTTCAATCAGAACTCAAACTTTGTGCATTGAGATTTTAGAAGTTTTTTGCGAAATTCTACGGCTTTCAGGATATTTTTTTTTTTTTACCCGGAGACGATTTTTCTATAAATCTTGTTTTCATTGATGAAATCAGACGCAGGTGCATGAGCTTTTCAATTTCAAAAGGAAGTGAATGGACAATTTATGTAGGCGCAGGTTTCTGTTGATGTGACACATTTTGGGAAAAGTTTGTACCTGAAATCGCTGACTTGTAGTAGTTGTAGCTTATGTCAACCCTCGGATACTCCTTATTTTTTTGTGCTGCTGGCGTGCGGCAGTAAATCAACGAAGTGCCCGCTGTTGACGTCAGACCCGCCGCCTTCCGGGATTTGGTAATTTTCCCCACTTTCCAATTCGTGGATGGAGAAGGATTTTCCCATCGTCTTCCGAAAAATTACCAGAACATCCCTGGGATCTGTGATTCACTTGGAACAATGCTGTACTTTTCACCCGTCTTCCCCGGTCGTGGAATTTTTTTTGTGGTGGCCAACTTCAGTTTTTCTTCTGAAAAAACTTTATTAAATTTAGATTTTGAATTCTGGGACAAAAGTCTCCATTAGTTAAAAAGAAAAAAAATGAAATAGAGGGGTCACAACATGTGTGTGTGTTTTTTTAAACTAAAAATTCGAAGGGAATAAATGCTTGTGTTCAGCAATGAATGTTTTATGCATATTTTAGGACAAAATCTAAGAGAGAAGGTATCTGAATATATTTAAAGGAATTTTTGGTCAGCGGCATCTATATTTCAATTTATCTGTGACAGCTTTCTTTGTGTCGTATTTTTGTCAGATGACATTTGTGTTTTCTTCTCATGAGATTGGTTGGCAACGCCAAAAACCAATCTCGTCTCCAGACGAAAATGCGAATGCCATCTGACAAAAAAAGAAACAAAGAAAGCTGTCACATATAAAATAGAAAATAGATGTCGCCCACAAAAAATCATTTAAATATGTACAGATACATTTTTTTTTAGATTTTTGTCCAAAAA